>JADFUC010000461.1:0-262357 GCA_019722365.1 Lithospermum erythrorhizon
ATCAGTACTTCGTTCAGTTACGTATTGCTACCCTTCATCCTTTTAACTAGTTTTAAGTAATATGTGCGTTGTTATTTCTTGTTTTTGTGCTTATAAATAATAATTGCACTACATTCATGATATTTCTTGGATTATTATTACGACCTCTTTTTTACTTGAAAATTTGTTTTATTTTAAGATAGTTATTTCGAATTTATGTTGTTAATATTCTTTAATTTTTGTTGTTTGTATTTTTAGTTCTTGTGACTCATGATTCATAAAAGGTTCTTGTAATTGTATTATTTATGATTTTTTTGACTCTTTATGAAGGTTAGATTTTGTAAATGTTATTTATGTTGTTTTATTGTAAATGTTATTTATGTTGTTTTATGATTTTTGAAGGTTAATTTTTTGTAACTGTCAAATTATTGAAAGGTAGTAGCGTATTCGCACATTTTAATTTAGAAATATGACTCTTGATTCTTAAAGGTTATTGTAGTTTTATTATTTATGTTGTTGTGTTTTATGATTTTTTTAACTCTTTGTGAAGCTTACATTTTTGTAAAGGTTAATTATGTTGTTTTTGTATTTTACGATTTCAGCCTATTTGTGAATGTTAAATTGTTGTAAAATATCAAAGTATTCAGAAAGAACTCATATTTTTGCGTTTAGTTTAGAAATACTTATTTTTCCATGAGTCTTAAAGGTTCTTATAGTTTATTATTATTTATGTTGTTTTAGGATTTTTGTGAAGGTCAAATTTTTGAAAAAGGTAATGACATATTGCCTTTAATATATAAATCGTTGAGGTTATGTTAATATACTTTTTTCATTAAAATTAACTACAAGTGTTTTGTACTACATTCATGCATCTTTTTATTTTTTGGATTTTGTATTACCACATTTCTTTAAGTGATAATTTCCAAATATTTTTTAAAGGTTATATAATTGATGTGTTTTAGTACTTTTGAGGATTTTTTTGTTTTTAAATGTCAAGTTTATTTTTGCGACAAATAACCTTTTACTATTTTTTGGAAGGAGAGTGGTTTGTGGACTCTTCCACAATCCACTCTCTGTCATGGTCTAAACATTACATTACCAATAAACAAAAGAAGTAGAATGTTAAAATAGATTGAATCGATCAAAGTCATAGATACGGAATAAATAGTCTTAAAACCAATGTGTTGCATAGCTAGAAACTAAAAGTGGAACGGTTAATGATCTAAATTACAGAAAAGACACAAACACTACACATGAATGTAAAACTTTTAAGTGCTTACGTATCCATTGTTGAAATCTTGCTCCTACTTTTCAGCTTGCTCCTGTGGAGCCAAGAAATTATGCCATTCAATTGAATCATGTATCTCCTTTCTTCTATTTTTCAACCTGTCTTCTTTTATCCTCATTGCATCAACAATACCATCTTCCACGGACCCAGTTGGAGCGTTACTTCTACATAGTAGGCCTTTCATCCCAATGCTTATACCATTTCCAAGTAAACTTTTTGGAGGAGTGTAATCATGGATACGATGCAAAATACATGATAGGAGATAATCCGTGTTCTTCCATTTGCTTTACCTTAATCCCCTACTACTTCTATATATAGCCCAAATTCGATCATTTAAGATTTTCAGTTGGTGGTGGCTTCCCAATGTAAATGGATTCTCCATATGGTTTGTAGTATTTGAAAACATTAATTACTGCTATTAGTGGCATCCTCCTTGAAAGTTGCTCCTGAATTTTTTTAATCTCGACACTCTACCCATGTTTGTAATTTTTTGTTCTTTATTTGTTTTGTCTCAAGTTTATTTTGTGACAAATAACCTTTTAATCTGATGGATGCCATTCTTTTGGGTTAAGGAAATATATAGCATTACGACCATGGGAAGAGTGTCGAGATCGAGGCTCAGAGATACCATGTTTTCAAAGAACAACAGACAGCGAAGATCCATTTGCATTCTGCAAATCGACAAGTAATGGCGATATCGATGAACGCGGATTATCTTTGGCTGCTGTCGCCGATCCGTTATGTTAATGTAAATATTTACCTCAGTGAACATGGTGTATTCTGTGGCCAGTTGAAAGAGAGATACGTCGACTTCGAGGAAGCGAAGCTATGCTCCGCTTCTGGTGTTTGTGCCCCTTTAATTTAAATCGCTTCTCGCTGATAGTTAAAATTCGTATCATCGATTCAATCTATTCTTTATTCTGGTAATGTGGAGAGAGTGAGTGTCCCAATGCAAAAATAAAAACTTGACAATATTTAAATAAAGAACAAAAATCTTCAAAGACAAAAGTACTAAAACACATCAGCTATATAGCAGCAAAAAATATTTGAAGTATCTTAACAAAATCAAGATAATAAAATAACACTTATAAATAATTTTGCCAATAAAGTATATTAACATAACCTCGGCGATTTATTAAAGGCAATATAGCCGATTGCCTTTACCGATAATTTCAATATCTAGACATGGCTTCTGTGTGTGTGACCGAGGTAATTACCTTTCTCAATAATTATACTACTCGATAATTATACTACTCATACCATGAAATCGTCTTAACTTTTCGAAGCATCGCCCAAGAAATCCAATGTTAAAGCGTGTGACTGAGGTAATTCTGGGATGGGTGACCCAACGGGAAGTTTCGGTGAGCCGTGAGTCAGGACAAAGCGTCTTGGAAAGACTGCGTGTGGTGGTTTATTAGTACGTCCATTGAATCCCCAATACTTCGGTCTGACGGGCCGAGCGTTACATTGACATTTACAAAAATTTGACCTTCACGAAAGAGCCAAAATCCTAAAAGCATAAATAATAAAACTACAAGAACTAAGAATCATGAGTCATATTTCTAAATAAACGCATGAAAATATGAGTGCAACTACGAATAATTTGATATTTTACAAATTTAGAAAGCCTTCCTGAATAGGCGAGAATCATAAAACTTACAAAAACAACGTAATTAACCTTTAGTAAAATGTAACTTCACAAGGAGTCAAAAAAAATCATACAACTAGCCTAAATAATAAACTAAAATAATCTTTAAGAATCAGAACTATTTCTAAATTCATCTGATATGTATGTACCTTTCTCAATAATTTGACATTTACAAATCAACCTTCACAAATAGTCAAAAATCATAAAACACTAAAACAACATAAATAACATTTACAATAAAACAACATAAATAACATTTACTAAATGTAACCTTCATAAAGAGTAAAAAAAAAATCATAAAACGACATAAATAATAAAACTACAAGAACCTTTTAAGAATCATGAGTCACGAGCACAAACAAGAACTCAAAGACTAAAAATACAAACAACAAAAATTCAAAGGCATATTAACAACTTTCCGTCAAAATAACTATAAAAATGAAAAGCAAATATTAAAATTTTTTAAGTAAAAGGGTTGTAATAATAATACAAAATCCAAAAACAAGAAATATCATACATTCAAGTATTACATATATAACATATAAGAATGATAATAAGCACTATTATATATATAACATATAAGAATAATAATAAGCACAAAAACAAGAAATAACAACGCACATATTACGAAACTAATAAGCAAAGGATGAAGGGTTTTCAAATAAAATGATACCTCAGTTTTGTTGTGAAGATGAAGATGATAGAGCAAGGACAAGTGAGTGAGAGAGAAATATTTGTAGAGGGTATGTGTTATTGCATTATATAACATAAATAGACTGAAATCATAAACCACAAAAACATAATTAACCTTTACAAAATATAACAGCCATGAGAATTCATAAATCATCTGGCTTAAGCAGTATAAATAATAAAACCCCGAGAATCTTTATGATAAAGTCGTATTTAAATTAAGCGCCAATATGTTAGTCTTATTTACCCGATAATTTGACATTTGCAAAATTTAACCTTCCTGAATAGGTAAATCGTAAAAGCAAGCAAAAGCAACGTAAATAGCATTTACAAGATTTAACTTGCCATGAAATAGTCAAAAAATCATAAAAGCAACATAAATAATGAAACTCTGAAACTTTAAATCATGAGCGTATTTCTAAACTAAGCGCCAAAGTGAGTACGCTTTCGATAATTTGATGTTGACAAAATTTACCTTAACAAATAAGTAATCATAAAAGCACTTAAAAAGCAACATAATGAGCGCTTTCACAAAAATGTAACGCTACAAAAACTCGAAAATCATAAAAGCAGAATAAAGCCCAAGAGCATTTTTAAAGAATCGTGAGTCAAAGCACAAAACAGAACTCGTAGTAAAAATCTGAAAGCAATGAAATTAAAAGCGTATTAACAAGCATGCAAATCGAGAAATAACTAATTAAAATTAAAATTTTCACGTAAAAAAGAGGTTGTAATAATAATACAAAATTGAAAAAACAAGAAATATCATGGATGTAGTCCAAGTATTATATATATAACATATAAAGTATGAAGCCGATCTTGAAAGGATGAAGGGTTGCAAGGAAAAAGATACCTCACTTTTTTTGTGAAGATAAAGATGATAGAGTAAAGACAAATGAGTGAGAGAGTGATAAAGAAATATTTGTAGAGGGTTTTGATGTTTGTACGGATGGAGTCAGTATAATTAAATGAGAATTTTCAGAATAGACAACCATTTTTTTGGAGGTTTCTTCATTGGTGAAAAATGTCAAACACCAAACGTTTCTTATTTGGGTTCGATAATGAATTAATTTATCTTGTAGGCCCAATGTCGTGTAATAATTGTTGGACATATAGTATTTGATTGCTAAAAAAAAATCCTTGTTGTTGGATACTTAATATTTACGTACATTTGTTTTGTTGTAATGATCCAGCACACGGTTGGCAAACTTTTCACCTTGAATACGACATTATTCTACCCAGGCAACTAGGTCAAGATTTGGAACTGGGTTAAAGGTTGGAGAATCTGGAACAAAGGGATTGGTGGTAACAGGATATCCAATTGTAGTAGCTGGAGAGCTGTGTGCGAACAAAATAAAAAATTAAAGGAAGTGAATGACATGTCAGAAAATAAACTGACAAATAACAATAATGAAACAAAATCAACAATCCCCCCGCCCCGCCCCAAATCTTCCCAACAAGAAGAGGATGACATGTCAGCAATAATAGACACAATTTTTTTAAAGTTTAGGTCATACATCGCTTCTGAGGATTCGTCTCGGGGCATAAATGTGAGTAATATCCAGGTGGTATTTTGGGTAGCACTGAGTAGTTTATGTTGACACTAATTAGTGTTCCCCTGATTTAATAACTTTATAGTTTCATACTAAATAGTAATAAAAAAAAGTAAAATGACATTTTTTTCTAAGACAAAAGGCATAGAGTGTGAGAAACATGTACAAATGACAATAAACCCCGATTGGAAGCACAACAATAAAAGTATTTGACAGGTTCTCAGTTAGTTAGCTCCCGGGTATTTAACAAGTTCAAACTAGAATAACAACTCAGATTATAATTCCTAAACCAATTGCAAGCCTAAAGAGATTTTAAAATTGTTCGGGACTAAAAATGACGATGCCAATATTGATGCTCATTATTTCACAAATCAAAGCTTAATGCAAAATAGAAACAAACTAATAAGTTACAATGATAATAAGGATGACATCAAACAAATGAGTTGAGAAATCATACTCTTCTTCGTGATCGTCTGACATTTCATATGAAGCATGATTAATATTACCAAGGGAACCTCCCCGATATCCAACAATTGGATGGGTAACCGATTTACAATTCCCACAACCAACTTGAGTTTCACCTGGGAACATCAAAACGAAACATCCAAAGTTTGAACATTTGTTCCCTAGAATATAAGTATAGAGGACGGAGTATGTTGATTAAGATATTGAGACTTGACCTGGTGTTAAAATCTTGCAAGTGGTGACAGACGGCCCCGAGGGATAAAAATATTGTAGTTCAGCAAAGAAGTTGTTGATAGAAGAATCATCCTTAGCATTAAAGCAGCAATGAATCCAACTCTCGGAAGAGTCTACAAATGCATAACTGTCCAAAGTCTCGTCCTCTACGAGCTCAAATCTGGTACCCTGTAAATAGCATAATTATTATTTAGAGGCAAAAAATAAAAGATAGTTGGAAACTTAGAATTTACGTACGTTTTTGTGGTTGTAATAATCCAGTGCAATATTGGCACTAGGGGTGCCAATAAAACACAAATCGGCAGAGCCAAATAAGCAGAGCCAGAAAATAGCAGAAATTGGAGGCAAGTTGGAGGCAGAGCCAGATTTAGGTTCGAAAAATAAATAGCAGAATATAAAGTCGGTTCGGTTCGGTTTTTAGAGAACCGATCGGTTCGGAGACAGCCGAACCGATTCAGATTATTAAAAAAAAAAAATATATTATATATATATATATATATATAAACTCTCAGTCTCGCTCTCGAGTCTCAATCGCTCTCACTACCAGCCAGCCACTAAGTGCCAGCGACGCCAGCGGCAGCGCCACCACGGCCACCATTTTTAGCGGCGCGCCCGGCGCCGCTTTGCGGCGACAATCGAGATCGGTCGGCGACAATCAATTAGGTTGGTTGTTCTAAACTTCTAATCCATCTGGTTCGTTGCTCTTTGTGGCTAAAGTGACATGATAATTTTGTTGGTGTATATTTATTTGTTTTAATTGATATCTCTACAAATATAAATTGTAGTTAAAACTACTGTTCTGAATTAAATACCACTGATGGCATTTATTATAAAACATAGAAAGATGAAATCTTTATTTGGTTATTTTAGACTTTGGTGCCCTAAACCATTTGAACTAGATAAACATACCTTTACTACAACTAGGAAGTTGACGACTGTCTTAACTTTATATAGCTTACTTGGTTATAATCTACGCAATAAAAGCGAAAATGGGCACGTTAATTTAATTAACACTAAAAGATAAAAGAAAGCGAAATATCAACTAGTGTGCAAAATTTTATCATTGAAGCATTTCTAAACAAGTTATGCCATACATAAAAAAAATAAAACATACAAAAAAATTAAACAATAAACATTTATGTAAGAGTGTATTAGTGTGATACCTTTTGATTCTACGTAATCTGTGTAACAGAGTTTGGGAAATTTGGTGGTGTTTGTGTTTCTTGCTTTTGTTCAATTTTGGCTCCCTCTCTCAAAGATGTAAGAAAGATGGATGAAGAAGATATGCTAGTAGATTAAAAATTATTAACTATAATTTTATTTGTTTTATATGTTGAATTGACTTCATTTCATTTCGGCTTAATGTAGTTATATGCCTTGTATTTTTACGGTTTCAATTGTTCATTTATGGTTTGGTGAAATAATTATTCAATTAGAAAATGTCTTAATCGATAAAAGAAAGTGTACTGTAAAATCTGTAATTAGTGTGACCCAACCCGGCCACCATAAAGAAAGTGTACTACTTGATTGTTCATTTCGTTTCCTCGACAATGTAGTTTTATTGTAAAAACTAATGCTTGTTGTTTTGTTGTATTAAGTGTTGTTTTGTTGTATTATGTACATACATAAGTCTTCATTATTGATTATCGTCTATTGTTATCGTCTATTGATCAGTTAGCATATATATATCTATTTATATTAATTGATAGTAATACAGGATTACAGGATATGAATTATAATGATATGGATGAACATGAAACAAATATGGATGAACATCTTTGAATCTGTCATTACTCATGGCTTTATCCGATCTTGATC
The DNA here is from genome assembly GCA_019722365.1 of Lithospermum erythrorhizon. NCBI lineage: Eukaryota > Viridiplantae > Streptophyta > Magnoliopsida > Boraginales > Boraginaceae > Lithospermum > Lithospermum erythrorhizon. The sequence goes on from JADFUC010000461.1 coordinate 7,676, forward strand.
TTACTCTATTTCTTCTCTGATCTGTTCCTTCTAAGGTTCTTAGAATGCTGTAAGAGAGGAAAAAAACTAGCCACTACTCCAGCACGACCCCTCTGCGGTGAAGTTAGGAATGGTTACGAAATATGGGATCATTTTACAAAAATTTGGGACCAGATTAGAGCCAAATGTATTCATTGACAATTGCGTGATTATCTTTACCCGTTCAAAGTTAGTGGCACAAGTAATCTCCATAAGCATGCTCGAAAATTGTTAGTTTTCAAAGACTGCTTAAACAACAAACAAATCAAAAAGACAATGAAGGATTTTAGTGGTAAAGATTGTGATGGATCTACATAATGGTTGGTTTAAGATCCACATGTGGCTTGATATTGAGTTCTTGAACTTCTTTATCTAAGTTTATTACGATGGATGGCGAATTAGAATGGTAGAAGGTGAAGAGAACACGAAGCGATTTGTTAGAACTTTAGAGGCCTCGGCTTTATTCTACCTCATTAGAGCAATTTGCTAGTGATTGTTTTAAACTTGTTGAGCTTGAGAGAAAAAAGTTGAGAAAATTTTTAAAAGACCGTGGGTTGAGTTTAATGACGGATTGTTGGACTTAATCAAAACACGAGTTATATGGCATTATTGCTCATTTATTGATGACAATGGGATCTTGACAAAATTTTTAAATTTGTTTTGTTTGGTTGATGATCCTGAGATTGATGATGGGAGGAAGCGTTGAGAGTTACTTTCTTTGGAGTGGGGTTAAGATAAGGTGTTAACTATAGCGGTGACAATGCATGCGCTAATGATAAGCGATTGATTATTTGAGATTGTCTGATTGGAGTGATGTCGTGTTGTCGAGCCGGTATTTGCAGTAGATATTCTGGCATATTGTGAATCTTATTGTTAAAGATGGATTAAAGAAAATCGATAGTGTTTCGAAGATTAGGAATGTTATGAGGTATGTAAGGTGTCCCACCACAAAGATTGAAAAAGTTCGGCAATGTGTGGGCATGAGAGAATAGATTGTAAAAAGGGGTTTGTCTTGATGTTGAAACAGTGGAGTCGACATATTTGATGCTTGAATGTGCAATTAAGTATAGAAAGGCTTTCGAAAGGTTGAGAAGGGAGGATTCTAGTTATGCCTTGTATTTTTCTAGTGCAAGGATTGGGTCTCCTACTAGTGTTGATTGGGTTAAGGTTGATGCGTTAGTTAAGTTTCTTGAATTGTTTTATGAGGCCACTTTAGTCTTTTGCAGGTAAGTATCAAAGGCATCTTCCACGTATTTTACTCAAGTTGTGGACTTGTATATGACAATAAATCTATATCAAATTGATAGTGATATTGTTTTGTCCAACATGGCTAATAGCATGAGAGCTAAGTTTGAGAAATATTGGGTTGATTCTGAGTTGGGGAATAATTTGTTGTTTCTAGGAGTTATTTTTTATCCAAGACAAAAATTCAATAAAGTTTCATTCTGTTATGAGTGAGGATGTACTCACGAGGATTTGTCGGGAGTGAGTCCCAATTATTAGTGCAAAATTACTGCATGATTGAGATAAAAGAGTTGGAGAGTTTAGTTTAGCTTTTCTGGCTGATAAACATGGTCACGCGAGATAATGTTGAATCCTCATTTGCCTCTTCTTCTTCTTAGCTTCTTCATCCATCGCTTCAATCCCTAGGAACTACTTAAAGTCTTATGGGCCGGCGTTACAAAGAAGGCTCCACGATGTGATTACATTTGAGAGCCAAAGCGAGTTAGCTACATTTGTCCCCAAACTGCGAGGAAGATGTTGATTTGAATATCTTCTGATAGTGGAATTTCAGTGCGGTAAGTATCTATTTTGTCCAAAATTGCAAAGGACATTAATTTATTTCGGTTTCATCGGTTAGCCCGGAACAAAGCGTTTAGTGCAATTGGTAGAATTTTTGAGTGATTTTAGAGTTGAAGCCAGGCGTGGGAGATGCTTGTATGTGAGTCGAGAATTGGTTGAGAAGCGACTAATAGCGAACAAACGATTTGCGAGGTCTTAACTTAGGCGATATTGATCGATATGTAGTAATAGGAGAAGGTATATTTGTTAATTTGTTATGGTTTATGAATGTTAGCGTATATAAAAGTATAAATATTTCTAACTTTAATTTGTTTATGTGAACAGAATTAGCTGCTACTTCATCTCGGGGAAGCAATATGAATAATGCTTAGCAGATTGTTCATGTTACTAAGGTATTTTCTTGAACTATTTTATTGTATTTTTTTGATATGTTTATTGATTAGATTTATGATTGTTCATATTTGTGTATTCTTGATTACAGATTGTTTATTGTAGATGACCGACCTCCATAAATGATGTTCTTCCAGTGTGTTAACTATTCGATCTTGTTAACTGTATTCGGACTATTAATACTTGTTTTTTTGTATTAGGATATTAATACTTGTTCTTGTTTGTATTAGGACTATTATCTTTTTATTCTTGTTATGTATTCGGATTATTAGTACTTGTTCTTGTTTTTGTATTCGGACTATTATCTTTGTGCTATTTTGTATTCGGATTATTAGAACATTAGCACATTATGTATTCGATTATTAGTACTTGTTCTTGTTTTGTATTCGGATTGTGGGAGCATTGTTTGTTATGTCGGATTATTGAAATTAACATTCTTGTTTTGTATTAGTTAATTAGGAGCATGCTTTGTTTTATGTCAGTTATTATGAGCTTGTTCGGTTGTTCTTGTTTGTGTTCGGATTATTGAGACTTGTTCTAATGTTGTATTCGGATGACCGGACGTGTTACAATTTTCTTTTGGACTATTATTCAGTTTCAAATTTGTTTAAATTCTTGTATAATGAAATTTAAATTTGATGTAAATAATAGGATTTAAAATGTATTTTAAAACAAATTATTAAATAAATGTTAAGGACCCTTGTTTAAATCCAATTTCAATTTCGATTTGGTAAGGCAGAAAATAGCAGAAGCCCAGAACGGGCAAGTAGGAGCCGTTCTTTCGGGCAGAGCCAGGAACAGTTGTTCGGTTCCCTCGGATAGCAGAGTGGGTTCGGTTACTAACTTATCCGGCAGAGCCAGCCGTTGGAAGTCACAATTGGCACATCTTTTTGTATATAAGATGAGGTTTGCTGGAAGCTTGTTCGGGTTCGTTAATTGGAGTACGAGCTGGAGTTCTGATTAAAATATAAGTATGATAAGCATACGAGAAAACAATGCGATTAAATCGAATCCTGCAACAAACCACTAGGGATCGAATGCGATTAAATAGAAAGCTATAGTGCGTTTACTTGAGGCCTTAGATGAGGTGGGGTCTCTGTAGTTTGCCCTCCTCTTATGCGAGTGAAAGGTAGCACTAGTATCTCCTGGATATGTCAACATCTCTCCAATCGAAACCAAACGACAAACCCTAAAAATCAAATTCAACAAATTAAGATTAAAAGTAACCAGAGCAGCAAAACTAATGGAACCTAATTACAAAAATTGAATAAATTAGGATTAAAACAGCAAAATTAATGGAATCACACAAAGTGGGGTGCTTGGGGAAAATAAGATAATCTCAAAAGCGGATATATTTTGGCGCGAAGAGGCAAGATATATTTTTGGTATTAACGATCGAATTTGTATTACTTGAGATAATCAAATCGAGTTAGTATAAAAAGAGTCTTGCTTGGCGTCTACAGCAATGAGGGCATCATCAGCATGAAGCAATTTGTTCTACCGTATGCATTAATTATAATTATTATATAACATATGTAAAAGTCCAAATAAGTTCGGTGTTTCCTCCATTTCTTTCCCATCAGTACTAATAGAAGTTAACAATTAATAATTCAATTTTTTTAATTAATAATTACCTATTATATAAAATAAAAGCGAATTAAACTCATCTATATCTATAGTTATATATATATATATATATATATATATATATATATATCTATTTTAATTGTGTAGTATAATAATAATAGTTTTCTCAACTATATATATATAGTCAAATAGTCCATATGAATTAATATCCAAATCTATGATTGTGAAAAAGTTAGGGATTCTGCTTGTGAGCATAGTTTGGAAAAGAGGCGTGAGATGAAGTAATGGAGAATGGCGACACACGTCTTGTACATGAGGGACTTCAATGGCGGTGTAGGATCCCGTAGAGCGCAAAACCTTGTCGCCTTTTCTTGTCTTGGCGCCTGTCGTGGCGGAGCCCGCAGTGATTACATTTTTTGAAATTGGAAAATGAAGGCGAAAATGAAGAAGAAGAACATTGATGAGGGAAGAGGCGCTAGGTTCTGAGAAAGAAAAAGGGAGGAAGAAAAGAAGAAGAAACGATTGAATTTGGCTAGGTTTAACTTCTGCTTAAATCGATAAAGGATTAATCGGTAATTTGTCATGTGGCATGAATAGTGTTTAGGCTAGGTATGAAATGACTAGTTGCTTCGCCCTATTTGTAAGTGTAGGAATTAGGATGTTTAATTTAAAAGCGAAATTATCGTTTCTTTTACAAAGTTTAGCATCTTGAAGATAGTTGTCCTTGAATTTTATTTTCTTTTTGGGTTCGAGAGATTGATATGTGAGTTAATGAAATAACTTGAGCCAGTTTAATTAATTAAAAAAAATCGATGGTAAGTAATTGACGTAATATAAGAAAAAGCAGGATTCGGGAGGCGTAATTGTTGTCAATACTTGAACTTAAATTATAGGGTAAAAATTTAGTGGAAAAAAAGTTGATTCACGATTTTTACGTGCGGGTTTAAAGTATGTTGGATTAACAGTACTTGAGAGGCGCTTTTTATTAAAATGAATTTTATTCTTTGTTTATTAAATCCTGCTATAAAAGCAAGAAAGCAAACCACAACCCAAAAACCATTCTTTTCTTTTTCCCGTTGAAAGAACTCAAAAAATTTCTTTTTTTTCTCTCCCAACTTTGATCCTCGTCATTTATATAAAATTTCAAGAAAAATATATCAATCTTCTCTCTCGTCTTCCCGTCGTTTTAAAGTATGAAAGAAGTCTTGTCTTTTTTTGAGTTTTGGAGAATTTCAAAAATTTGAAAATTTAAGGGTTCGAATTTAATAACTTCAAATTGTTGTTAAATTAAGATCTTTGGCTCCCTAGATTGGTCATTGTTAATGGAAAGAATTGAATTTTTAACCAATTTTAACAATTTATTTGAAATTTTATATAATTAATTAAAAGATTCAATTTTTATGTTAGATATGTTTAGATTTGAGATGTTTATGATTATAGATAATAATAGAGTTTTTCGAGGTAATATATTCATGAGAAAATAGTTATTTTCGGATTTTTAATTAATTTTTGCATATTATAATTTCAGTTTTTGGTAGAAAATGAAATAAATTATATTTTGACTTTTAAAATAAAACTCATACTTTTATTGTGTTTGTGCTGATTTCAACCAACATATAATAATCTTGGAATTTTTTGGGGGAAATGTTTTACTATTTTTATTTAGTTATTAACTAGATAGAAGATTTTAATAAAAAGGGTAAATTTTATGATTGTAATTTAAGCTGAATTTTTATATTTTTATATGGGGTATGGATTTGGACTATAAATCAAATATTAGAATTTTTTGATTCGTTTTGGTATTTATTTTGAATTATTGATGAGTAAATGACTAGTCTTGGGAGTTAATTGAAATAAATCGATTTTTATACATAAAATATAAAATTGTTGTAAACTATATAGTACATTTTGGACCTATGATAAAAATATTAGAATTTTCGGACCTATTATGATATTTAGTTGATGTTTATATAGTATTGAGGATTCCTTTAAATAGTTAGCTTCATTAGTTCACCGAGATAATTACTAAGATACATTTAAAAGTAGGGAACACCTAAGTTTGATTAAATAGATCTGAAATATAATTAAGGTATGACTTCTAAGTATTGATGCAAAATGTAATCTTATTATATTATTTTAGGAGTTGACTTGGACGGGAGGTTGTTTGGTAGTTGTGTTGGTAAAACTTAGCATTTAGTGAATGCTTGGTGGGAATTTATCTCCTTGGTGTTGGTTCACTTGTTGCATGTTGCTTTTGGATTGTAGATCTTTGTATATGTGTTGCTAACTTTTATTTATTATTAATAACGTAGTTATTATTTCTTAAATTATTGGTAGATAACGTCATGTTGGGGCTGATATATTGCGTTGATGATCTTGGTGATGACTACGAAATGTTTGATTATAATATGTAAGACCGTGTAAACATGACACAGCATCGTTTATTGTTGTGGAGCGTGTTGTAGTTAATTAATGACGTGTGAAGCTGTCTTCGTATTGAGCTTTTGATGGAGTCGTGTGGTCTAAATGTAGTGGGTCTTGAATTGTGTGTTAGGGGTTGGAGTCGAGTCGTATGTAGGGGAATGTCGATCCGGTATGAATTTATTGGGAGTGTACGCACGGGTAGTGGATACTATGTTATGGGTGATTGAGATACCACTTTATATGTGCTTGACTACTTGAGTCGTTATAGCAGCGTTGTGAGGCGTATGTGACCACTTTTGGGTTGTTATAGCATATGTCGGACGTTGCGTTTGGCAATGTGGGCATTGTTGTGAGTCTGAGGTTGGGATATGTGGATCAGTGTTTTTGGTATTTTTTGTTGGTGTTGATTTTGTGGGCTTCGAGATTCGTGGGGCTTGTGTAATATGAGAAGGATATGAAAGTTGCTTTTGCCATATTGATGAAGCTGCTTTGGGCTTTACGTGTTCTTTTCAATCGCGTATTATTATATTATTTAGATCTTGGATTACATTATTTTCTTATGAATATAAAAGCATCAAATACTAAGTAGGGTAAGCGTTGTGAAAGCATTTAGTATTTTTACTTATTGACGGCTGCTAGTTTTATATATATATATATATATATATATTCTGGGTGAGTTACTTTAGCGACTTCGTTCGAGGTGTAATAGAGTCGCATTTCGAGGCGATAAGTTCCACGTAACCCGGGTGACCCGCCAGCTTTCGAGGGGTTGAGTAGTTGTTGTAGAAGCGAGGTGACTTCTTGGTTCGTTGTTATCCTTTAGGTGGCGTGGTGGTAGGGGATCTGGCCGGTCATTTATTTGTCTTGCTCGAGTTTTGAGTAATTTGTTTACTCTCCGGTTGTGAGTGAGGATTTATACTATGGATGTATTATTGAAGACTCTGTTTTTTATGTCAACTACTTATGTATCGAATATGTGATGTTGGGTTAGGTTTCGCCCACGATGATGTGTCCACGTTGCGTATGGAGCTGACTACTTTTCTTTAACTTGCTTGTTTTAAATCCGGAATCTTTTATTTTATATATAAATCGTTGGGCATTTCGGTATCCGTTTACACTACTTGAGTCAACCTCGAAATTTTCGACTTAAGGGCGGGTCGTTCACAGTTGAAAAGTGTTCTAAGCGTAGGCAATTTGCTATAGCAGACAGTTCTGCGAATCACGAGACAAAGAATTAAGTAGAGTCTTGAAAGATAAAGAGACATAGATTTAGCAGTATGTAATATCTAATAATGTCCAGGTAATCTATGAGGCGATCCCGCAGGCAGTTTATTTATAATGGATGAACAAATTCTGAACTTTGGTAAAAATAAGCCCTCGGATGTGTGTGAATCAGCTACAATAGAAGCCAAAGATAAATTATTGTCTATCTTATTCTTAGAATCACCCAGAATAAATTCACCAGAGACAATGATACCGGATGAAAAGTATCTTGTCAGTATAACCTAAACTATACTAATAGGCGTGCGTAGTAGCGAACTTTTAGCTGAAGAATAGAGATAGCAGAATGAATACAATTGGCCTACGTTATCGCTAAATAATAGAATATGAGAGCTTGCAAAATTTATTTAGGAGCACTGCTTCTTTTATTCGATAAGCGCATTGATTTTAGGGTTGAAGGCTGAAAATAAAAGTGGAGGGGGTATTTATAGAATTTCCAGCTAGCCTAAGCCGAAACTAATCGGCTTGGAAAGCCCGGTGAGACTTATCTTTGGCCGACTGGTTCGAACTTCATGACTCCCAAATTGCCGAGCAGGGACTTGGGCCGCGAGGTGTACCTCCCGACCTCATCCCGACCTACACATAAAAACGCTGACTTGATTGAAGTCACTAATTCCAACAAAAGTATATATGGCTACATGTTTATGTCAGTATTTGTAATAAAAGGGAAGTATCAACAAACAGGTGGAGCTCCATTCCTGAAAGAAATACATTTTGTTGCTTGGTTTATACACACTGATATCACCATCAATTTTATTTTTTATTTAGTTGTTCCGTTACAAATGATTTCTTACACGTACATTCGACTTTTATAAATCTCATTCCTACAATAGAAGTCAGACTGATGACTCTGTGCATGTTTATTAGCCTCTGTAAGTCTGTATATAAATTTTTTGCTTCGATTCGCATACTTTCTTGCTATTGAGATCAGCATGTAACGAGTGTGCAGTATTTCCATCTTCGTCCAAAGCGTGCTCCTAGAACGTTTGAACCTTCATCCATAGTCTATATCGATAACCTGCCTTGGGATGTGGATGATTCTCGCCTTGAACGGATCTTCAGTTAATACTGGAAAGTTGTATATGCCAAGTTGGTTTATGATAGGGAAAGTGGGAGATCAAGGGGGTTTGGCTTTGTAAGAATGTCCAGTGAATCTGACCAGAATGATGCTATTGCAAATCTTGATGGTCAGGTAATTTCATTAATGGGCAATAACCGCCTACTTAATAAGATAATTAGTTTCTTGTTGATGTTTTATGATTTGTGTTTCCTTGAACTCACATATGATATTTGTAGTCTTTGAATGGAAGCACTATTCGAGTTAACGTTACTAAAGAAAGACCATGGCTGCTCAGGATCCTCTGTTATACTTTTATGCGACACTTCTTGTTAGACTTCTATTTAATGTCTATTATTTCAATTTTTCAAGCATACTTAACCAATGATCTTCATAACATTGTTTCCTACTAACTCCAATTCAAAATATTTGTCGTTTCTACTTTTTAAGACAAAATTTTATATTTTTCATTTTCTAATGATAAAAATCATCAATAGTCTTTGAATGGAAGCACTATTCGAGTTAACGTTGCTGAAGATAGACCAAGGTGCTTTTAAGCTGCTGAACGAGGCGAGAATGCTGTTACAATGTTCACTATTTGTTGTTGTTGTCACTCTCACCCTTTCTTCAGATGGAAATGAACATCATTTTTTAGTAGGAATTGCTACTACTTTTTCCCGTTTGAGTTAATTTGATGTGATATTGGTTGAAAATGCTCATGGTAATCCTTTTGGAAGCAATGTGGTGATATAATTGAATAGTTACATGTTACTTTACACCATTATTTGTTGAGAAGAGTAGTCAAACCCAAATGGTCTCTTAGAGCAAGTATACCTTGCAAGTTGTGACCACGGACCACAAGATCTAAAGAGGATTTGGAACATACTTAGGTGTAGGTTACATATATATTCCTTGATCACCAAAATCTAGCCACATCTTTTGATTTTTCAGAATGAAATTCTCTCTCGATTTTATGATGTTAGAACAAGTAGTTGTGTTTACTGTTTACGTGAATACATGTAGAGGGAGATAGGAGAATGTTGAGAGTGAGAAAGAATGACAAGAATTTTTTTGAATGCTAGATTGTTATGTTTAATTTTAGTAATGCAATGATTGAAGTCTTTGATGTGGTGGTGGGTGGGGTGTTGCGGTGGTAGTGAGAGGGCGGGTGTGCGTGCCGGGGGGAGGGGGGTTATTTTCGTTTCTATGTGTTATTTTTATTTTCAAGTAAATTATATCGTAGTAGGAAATAAAATTTCCCTGAAACTAAGTTTGTGCATGACACATGAAATATTTAACATACACTTGACGGAAAAATTAACGGATAAGATGGATGTGACATAGGTGATCGATGAAGTCGTTTTAAATATGGGTGATGTTGGTGATATTGTAGCATTATGTGATGGATTCACGGCGATTCTTCATCTTGAGTATTTCAGAAGAAGAAAGATGATATTTGAAGCTTGAAACTTAAAATACATCAAGTAATATTTGGCTAAATTTATTTGGTAGCGCAATTACTTAATCATTTGAATAAATGCGAGATGGTAAGATGTCTGCATACTTCTCTTGTAAAAGAACATGAATTGAAAACATGCATGTGTGTTTCCGGTTCCAGTTGAAAAAATTTGCAAAAGGGTTCTACTTTAACTTTCCTTCTTATGAGATTATGTGATGTTGGCAAGTTGTTATTGATAATCCTCCTCCCAAAACCGCTTGTAAAATTTCTGAGTTTGTTCTTTTTTACTTGAAGATTGGGCCTGTTCTGAATTTGATTCCTTGAACGCATGATATGCTGTATTTATTGTGAAAATACCCTTTGGGTGATGAGTCCAAACTGGTAAATCTGGTCTGTTAAGATGCTTAGTGGTAGCTCTACAATTTCTTGAACATCTATGGTGAAAACCATAATCCAAACTGTTATATCCCAGCGTCCTGACTTAAGCATCAATGAGTTCTTAAGATGTCACTTTGTGTGACCTATTTGGTTTGGGGTATAGGGTTTGTAAGACCAAGTATACTTTGCCCATTTATTTAACCAAGTATATTTCTGGGCTCCATTTATGTTTATGTAAATGTTGATTGTTTTCTCATCGCCTATGTCCCTTATTCAAAAAATATTCTAATTCGTAATAAGCTTCTCCGTAGTTTAGGATTTGAAGTCCACAGCATTTCAGAAAGATCCTCAAGTGGGGTACTTTTCTTTGTAGATCCCTGCCAGCTGATAATAGAGTTCAGACAGACTCCGTTTGCTTAGGTATTAAGTTGTACAATCTGAGATCCTTGAATCCAAGTCCACCATTGGCTTTTTAGGTTAGGCAGTTTCTCTGCTTAAGTTCGCCTTTCTAATATATAGTTTCTTTCTATCTAATAATCCCCACCAGTAATTTGATAGCACAGAGTTGATTTTGTTGCATATGTGTATAGGCAACAAAAAATATTGCATAGGGTAGTTGGGGATAACTTGTAAAACTGACTTAATGAAAATTTCTTTTCCTGCTTTCGAAAGTAATCTGGGTTTCCACCCATTTACTTTGGCCTTCACTTTGTTAATAATGCCACAATTTCTTCTTTAAAGTGCTTCAGAGAGGTTGGGAGGCCCAGATACTTTCCATGGGTTACCACCTCTGGCATTCCTAGAATGTCAGTGATTGTAACCTTTGAGATCCCTCCGGAACATCAAATCAATCGCACTATTGATTGGGGTTGATCGCCTGTCCCGACCGTAGTTCATATTGTTTCTGACTTCACAGTAGTCACCACTGATGTTTCACCCACTAATAGTATCATATGCAGTGAGATGCGGTAATTTGTTGGGCTCCCATACCGGGAGTGCCTTGTAATTCACCCGCCATTACGTATCGCTGAGCAAAAGAGATGGTCTTTTCTCTCTCAAGATATTATGAAGAGGTAATGAGAAAGTGAGAAGTCGCTTTGTCTTAGTTCTTCCGTGTCTGAATATCTCTGCTTAGTCCTATTGACCAAAATAGAATATGAATCGCCTGTTAACTATGATTAGGTTAATCCAATTTGCGGACTAAAGTTCGCTTGTATCATCATTGCCTTTAAGAAATTCCACTCGATCCTATCATATGCCTTCATGTCTAGTTTAATAGACATATACCCCACACTTCCCGTTTTCTTATGCTTTATAAAGTGGTATAACTCATAAGAAAACAGAACATTATCCGTGATGAGTCTATTAGATAAGGCCCAGCCTCCCAGGATAATGGTATAAGAACATTCTTAGTCTCAGCCATGTAACACTTTTGCAATTACTTTAGCCACAGTGTTGCAAAGTGCAATGGGCCGAAATTGTGTCATACTCAATAGTTTCTTCACTTTTGGAATCAAAGTAATGAGAGTGAAGTTAACTCCTGAAGAAGCACCCATCATTTTAAATAGTTCAAGACTATTACGCAAGCCTTATCTACTATTTTCCGCAAGAGGCTAAAAATCCACATTCTATCAAGGCCCTGATGCTCGTGTCTTTGATTGAAAAAAATACTTTTTAACCTCCGCTGGGGTAAAAAAACGATCCAGATCGTGATCTTGCAGCAGGTTAGCTTTGAGCCGAGATCACCTAGAGATGAATCTTTGGGGGGATTTTGAGAATAACTCCATAAAACCCATAAAAGTCATGAGCATTGTTGGTTGGAAATCGCCCCATGTTCATCTTGAGGATGAGACGCCCATTTTCCTTTTTGAGGACAAGCGATGAAAATAAGCCGTGTTTCTATCTCCCTTAACACGCCATTCCACTCTTGAACGTTGGACTTCATTATAATTCACAGTTTCTAAGTTGTCAAATCTCTTTATCAACTGAAGAGTCTGACCTTTAGAATTGTTGGTGATGGTACCTTGACTGAATTTCTATCTATAGTTTGTTTCGACCAATCTTGTTCTGTGACATGGCCCATACCTCAAGCCATCGTAGGAGTCCCGCCTACCATTTGATACACATGAAAAGGTTTCTGCCTGGATCATCCAAGCGATGCTTCTGCCATGCTACTCTTACCACCTCAGTGGTTTCTTTATATAACCACCAACTAGATTTGAAATGAAATCGAGGCTTACCCCGCTTAATGCCTCGTTTCCGTGTACCTTTGATGAGTAATAAAGGAAGGTGATCCGAGGTATTACTAGAGAGATGCAACAGCCTTGCATCTGGAAACTCATCACTCCAATCTTTGCTAGCTAGACATCTATCGAGTCTAGCTCTGTTAGAGTGAGGAGATATGAAGTTGTTGCACCAAGTGTAAGGAAACCCACAGAAACCCACATAAAAAATCTCACAATCCTCCGCCACTTGACGAAAGTTATTCATTTTCCAAAGTGGTCGGGACCGAGTTTGGGAGACATGCTCATAATTGAAAAATACTTCATTAAAATCTCCAATAACAATAATAGGGAGTACAGAAGATAAAGAAATAAAACGTAGAAGGTTCCATGACATTTTCCTTTTTACTACTTCGTTCGTGGTGACCATAAAAGTCCACCAATCTCCAGGGTTCTGCCCCCATTTCCTTGATGAATGCCCCATTTCCTTGATGAATGCCTCAATGTGATGTGTGGAATAGGATAAGATTTCCAATTCTAGGTCTCGACTTCATAGGATAAGATTTCCCTCGTATTCTCAGCCATGTCCTATGCAAATCAGTCTCAGTAGTAACACCACTCACAACTTCATCAACAAAGTATTGTGTTGGATTAAAATGACCCCTTTCTCTATAATTCACTGGAGCTGGCTTAGGTTATTCTATTGTTGAGTCTAATTATCCAATATTGCATCCAAATAACCATTTATCCAACAATAACATTATCAACAAATATTATTCGATACCCAATAACGAGTTATGCATGAAAATTAATATTTGATCATCGGGGCTGTCGATGTGCCTCAGACATTTTAATATTTACAGCCTCTACGCATATTTTAAGATTCACCGACCATTTTCAGTCATCTCTAAACTATTTTATTGCCTACTATTCATTACAACGAGACATCTTTGAACATATCACAAGAAGAATTATTTTGCCCTAACACTACATAGTGACTAAAATATTCAGTCCCCTCTTTCTCCACCACGCCCCCACCCAACACTATTTGAGCGTGTATAACAAAATTAAAGCGAGGCTACAAGTAAGGAAGAAAGGGGTTTGACATTTTAGCCTTATACTTTAAGATTAGACAAAATAACATTTTACATCAACGCAGATTTTAAGAATAATCATTTCAATTAATGAAAAATGAAAAGTGGGAGTCGTGTGCCTGACACTCAAAAAATAGCTTTTAAGTGTGGACTCGAAAATAGTCTGTAGAAAATATTACTTAAACCATAAGATATAGTTTTATCACTGCCTAAGATATTTTATGCTTGTTTCGTCAAATCGTCTTTAAAAATTAATTTTAGTTTCAGTGCTTATAAATGTCATGATTCTTTGAAAAGTCAAGCTATTAAAAAAATACAGCTTCAAGCGCTTCTATTTTGGGGTGCTGGCTGGAAATGTTCATGTTTTATTTTCAAATAATTTCGTTAACAATGCTCATGAAATATTTAATGAGTTTGGTGTAAAATAAGGATTACAATTTTTAATAAAAATGCTACTAATATACTTCTTCAATGTGCTAATGTACTATATGCATGAGCAAACTTGTATGTCAACTCAATTGTAAGTCCATTCTTTTGTCAAAAATAAAAGTCTGTTCAGATGAAAAGTCTCATGTTTGGGAACCAACTGATTAATTACAAATTCAGATTTAATAGTTCTGATAGTATATGTGACAGCAATTATAAATATATCACTGAGAACAAAGCCACCTCCAGAACTAAACCAGTAAACATTAGGATACCAATTATCTGAAAATGAAGACATCATAACAGAAATAATCTTCATCCTAACATCTGTTTCTCCCAAGAAATTCCTCGCACACACCCCTGGGACATAAAACAAATTGTCGTAATTCTTGCACTTGACATCCCTAGAGAGGTTAAACCAAAATGAGAAACAGTCCTAACAGTACTTATGGGCACTCATGATCCTCATCTGCACTAGCAAGCATGTCCTTCCAAGGCATGATGATGATGATGACATTAGTATAACACTACTAATAAACAATGAAGAAATGGTTGAGAATTATACTTATTGACGAGTCTGTCAATCTAATTTTGAGTGCGAACAAATAAAATAACAAAGTACAAAGCATATTCATATCAACCATTCTTTCTTACAAAGTACAGGAAGAGAATTTCATCGTGACTCTACTTGTTAGTGTTCCCCAACTTATGGCTTTATAGTTAAAAAACTAAAAATAAAAAAGGTAACATGACACTTTTTGTAAGACCAAAAGCCAAGGTGTAACAGGAAAGACAAATGACAATAACCCAATGATTTAACAGGGAACGAGCAAGAATTACCATACACCGTGAAACAAAACCAATTGTAGCTATGATATTCTAAAAAAATTTGGGACTTCAAATGACAATGCCCATATTGATGCTCACTTCATTCAAAATCAAACCAATAAGTTATAGGTGATAACAACAAGAACAGTTGAGAAGAGTACTTGCAATGTTGTCTTTCATCACTGCCTTATGGAAGTCTCCCATCCAACAATCTGATGGGTGTCCATTTACAGACAATAACCACCTTTTGAAAGTTTCAAACCAAAATAATCAGAATTTTAACCTCGCCCCTAAATTGGTGATAGAGGTCACGATGCACATCACTGTTGCATCACTAGCATACCAAAGTGCTTTTGAATCTCTGGCGATTTCATTAAAAAGAAGAAAAAGCAAAGCATAATAGTTAAGACTGCATAAGATAAATGAGGAACAAGGAAACATAGTGAACCAGTCTAAATTTGAAAATAAACCAAACAACATTTTCTATCCTGGACACTTCCAAAAGTAGTGCTGAGCCAACATTAATAGCACATGCAATATTCTCTATAATGAATAGATTCATCACATTTAGAGCATTGAGGTGCCTTCTAAGCAGTCAAAAAAAAACAGAAACACTTAAATCAGTTTGGGACTTTCACTGGTAAAACCATCATAACATTATATTATTTTGTGTGAGACCATTTAGGTCAAGATCCACCACTGTTGTAATCATTTCATGGAGGGATAGCAAGCTTTTTTTCAGATCCGTTACGAGGACCCAAAATTTATTGCTGGTACAAAAATATAAAGTAAATCTACTTTTTTTCTAAATCAAGTTCAACCTTATGTCATCGAATAGAAAGGATGCAGACTGTGAGAACCAGCTTGCTTACATTAATTTATAAACTATGGCCTTTTGAACAGCAGAGTCCATCCAATCAAATGATCACTTGAAACATAACATGTGATATCCTAGAGAGGCTGATAATTATATAGTAATAGTTTTCCATTATTTTTCTTAGGGCTCATGAGGCCCTTCACCTCTAATCATGACAGCCGGCCTGAAAACTTACTTCATATTTTATCACAAAGAACAGTTTATCATGAACTGAGAAAATAAAGCATTACAACCTGTGTCTGTAGTAGTGGAGACCATTCATCATTGTTAATAAATTGCATCCTATATAACATTAAAAACAACAAGATTATTTAGAGATATATCTGGCACAGAAAGATAAGGTCACATATACAGCTCACATGTCAAAAAAAACCTTCTTGTTGACACTTAATATTTATTTTATTTGTTTTGTTGTAATGATCCAGCTTATTGTTAAAACTTTAATAGCTTAATATGCTTTTGTACCCAGGCAACTAGGTCATTACATTTGGAATTAGGTTAAAGGTTAGAGGTTCTGGGAAACGTATCAGTAAAGAGATCCAATTGTAGCTGGAGAGCTGTGTGGGAACAAAATAAAAATTAGCAATGTCAGAAAACAAACTGGACAAATAACAATAATGAAACAAAATCAACAATCCCCCGCCCGCCCACTCTAAATCTTCCTGAACAAGAAGAGGATACATTTTTTAACATCCTGTCACTATATGATTCTATCCTTATCTCAAATACACACAAGACATCCCACACCTGACTAACCCTAGTGGCTATGTCAATCTATCTCCTGATTGTAACTTTATAGTTCCAACTAAAAATAGTAATAAAAAGGTAAAATGACACTTTTTCTAAGACAAAAGGCATAGTAATTCTTGTACTACAAATGTGACAATAAACCCCGATTGAAGCACAACAACTACAGCATTAAGTTGCTGAATGATAATAAGATATCAAATGAGTTGAGAAATCATTTATTCTTTCCCGATCACCTGACATTGTACATTTATATTTACTGAAGGAACTCCCTCATATCCACTACTTGGATAACCGGATGCATAATTCCCACAACTAAATTTGAGTTTCAATTGGGAACACCAAACGAAACATCCAAAGTTTGAACATTTGTTCCCTAGAATATAAGTATAGAGGTTACCGAGTGCAGTTGGACGGAGTATGTTGATTAAGATATTGAGACTTGACCTGGTGTTAAAATCTTGCAAGTGGTGACAGACGGCCCCGAGGGATAAAAATATTGTAGTTCAGCAAAGAAGTTGTTGATAGAAGAATCATCTCATATTTAAAGAAAGAATTGCATCCAACTCTAAAGTCCCTGTCCACAAGCTCAAATCTATACCTGTAGTAGCATAATTGCTTATTTAGAGGCAAAAATATGATAGTTGGAACTAGAATTTTGTGGTTGTAATAATCCAGTGCAATATTGGCACACATCTTTTTGTATATAAGATGAGGTTTTGGCTCGGAAGCTTTGTCTCGGGTTCCCGTTTAATTGGAAAATGAGCTGAGTTCTGATTAAAATATAAAGGGGATAAGCATATGAGAAACAATGCTAATGAATCAACTGCACAAACCAGCACAGGATTTGGTCTATAACTCGGATCGAGTTTATAAAAAATGCGATTAAATAGAAAGCGTTATTACTTGAGGTCGATGAGTTAGTCACCTCTATGCGAGAGTAGCATCTCTCATGATACCACATCTCCAATAAAAAACCAAACGAGAAACTCTAAAAATTAAAGTGAAGGGAATTAAGATTAGTTTATTCTGCCACACCACCGTACAAGTTTCAAATTGCCCATCATACTATTAATGTTTCAAGTTTCCCCCTAAACTATACTACTTTCAGCCCTTCAAAACATTGAAAAAATCCCCCAAAAAAGAATTGACCAAAAAACTAATTCAGAATTCACCATTTACATAAATTAAAATAAATGATTTACAATTTATCAGTCAATCAAGATCATGCAAATTAAATATGAAATTGGTAAATTCAAGAATCTTCTGTTAAAGGATTTAAACTTAATAAACTAAACAAAAAAAAATTAGGTATGTAAATATTCTAAATCAAGAAAAGATGTGTCATATACTAAAGACTTGAAACCCCTATTAAGTAAGCACATAGTACTAGGTATGTAACATTTTTCAAAACATGAACTACAACTATTATTAAGCAGTCTAAATTAATATATTACAAATTCTAACCCCTTGACTTAAAAGAAGAAATTAATGTTTTACCTTTTAGTTGCCTTTTGTATATCATTCTTTCAAATGCTTTATTATTATTATTTGGGGGTAATTCTTTATAGGCCTTTCAAATATATAGAAATAAAATCTTCTATCCTATTATTTTACAAAAATATATCACCAAATTTATTAAAATTTATAAAATAAACATTTGTACGAAGTAGAAAATATAGAGATAAAATGTTCTATAGAAAACTATCTTTTCACAATTGGGCTACTTCATGCCTACTTTCAACTACATCTCTCATATTTTACAATCACAAGGATCGGTAATAAAATCATAAGGTTAGTATAAAAGAGTCTTGCGCATCATACCACGCACTAGCTTCAATTGTTGTATCATATGCATTAATTATAATTATTATAAGATATATAAAAGTCCAAATAAGTTTGGTGTTTCCTCTGTTTCTTTCCCATGAGTCCTCATAGAAGTTAACAATTAATAATTTTTTAATTAATAATTATACCTACTGTATAAATAAAACTGAATTAAACTCATTCATATCTATAGTTATGGCCCTATATCTATATTTACACTATATGATAATAATAATAATAATAATAATAATATTTAATATTTTCTCTAACTATATATATATATGTGCATGGAAATAAAAAATTAAAGTACCATACATTAATACAAGTCAACATCTATATGAATGAATATCCAAACCTATGGGACAGAAAAGTTAGAGTTAACATTAAAGTTAGTTTGGTGCCAACACATCACTGGAAGCCAGGACCTGTAGGATCCAAAGCCACATGCGCCTTTTTCTGTGGTGATGCCTCGCGTCATGGCAGGTCACAGTAATTGTCGTTCTTTTTCTTTTGAAACTAAAAATATGAGAAGAAAATGGAAGAGTTGCAAGAAGAAAAGAAGAGGCTAGGTTTCTTTTCTCTTTTAAATCGATTTTTTTAACTCATGTAGAGGTGATTTTTGGTTGAAATACTATGCTATGGTTAGGGTTACAGGTTAAGAATAAAGGAGGATTTAAAATGAAAAAGAGAAATAAAACCAAAAGAATTAATTGTTATTGATTTGATTCTGACTTCCTTATTAATGCCTACAATCGATCAATCATATTTTTAAATTATGGCCAATATACTACACTTTACCATCTTTATGATTTTACCATTGCACCATCAACTGTTCCTTATTGACGTTCATAAAATTATAAAGATATATAATATTAATAATTCCTTTATTATCAATATATCATTTATATTTATTAGTAATACAGTTTCAATGACTTTTCTCATTTACATTTGATTTGAAGAACTGAATTTTAGCAGATTTCCAATAATAATTGAAAGATCATTTATTTAAATTAACCCGAACTCGACAAAATGGCAGATAAAGAGAATTAATCTTTCCTCCCAGTTGAAGAAACAAACGACGTGTTCTTGACACCTCCCATTCAACGACAAGAACTATTTTATAAAACAAAATCTCCTTTATTTTCTCTCATTTTTTCTTTTTCTTTGGCAACATCCAAATCATCCCAAGAGTTGACATGCATAATATACCTATGGATGATATCACATGTTGTTTAGACTTTTGGTGTCGAGATGTTTCCAGACTCATTTATTGTTTGGTGATATTAAAATGATTATGCTAGATGTTGCTTTCTATTAAATTTACGTCAATTAGATCTGGGCTGATTATTGTTATTATCAGATTTCCTTGTAGATCCAGTTATAATAATCGGCAGGCGATCCCTTAAGTTAAAAGTTGAGCTAGTTAATGGCTTAGATAACATTTGAATGAGAATGAACATTTGAGAACTCAAGTTCAAGAATCTATACATGTTTGATATTCATGAAAAATTTAGATCAAATGCATATGTTAAGGATTCAATGAACCTGACATGAAACAAAGAATTTGGGAAGATAATCACATTTGTATCTTTGATTTACTACAAGTTGCTATTGCATAAAGATAACGAAACCATTTGGAGATTCAGGATGTCATCCATGTCATAGGAGTGTAAGACCATGGTTGCATAGTGACCCTTTAAGGTGAACTAAAAGATAGTTGGTCGAGCTAGTGGTGCCCAAAGCATGCTCAGATAATTGTCCATGATCACAGAGCTGTTAACATTAAATGAATGATTTTAGTTAATAATAACAAACAGAGAACTCTAATCGCGTGAGCGAGTGTTGTTGACTGATGTGGGTTTGTTATGTTAGTCTTGACAAACCATTGGGCTTAGTGATTTGTTCTATCACATATAAAACATAACCTCTGGTGTGTATAGTCATAGACCAAATTATCCTCATTGTATGAGCAGCATTACTTCCCTGTGATATTTATTTATTCATCAAATTTTCATAGTCACCCTTATTCCCTATGGCTGATGCTTTATGCCTAGGTTGTCATGGATAATCTAGATGTTGCCTAGAAAGACTGCAAAGGTGGCTGTTTGGTTAAATATCTCAACAAATATATCATCTCTTGAGTTTTGTACATAAATAGTCGTTGTAAACCCATTGCTTTATGTCAGATGGTCTTTATTAGTTTTCAGCTTGTTGTAAAGGCTGTTAGTCATCCTGTTTGACCCGTTGTATAGTTTTATTTATATGTTAAATGAAGTCATTTTTCTATTGTTATCCACTGCTAGTGACTTACTATCAGTCATTAACTGCCCCAACCTCGGGGGCACTGAACGGTCGCTATATTAAGGATAATTATATTTTATTTAACTTAATTTTTGAATCTAAATGGTAATTATATTTGAAAATTTATTATAATTTTAATTAATTTTAATTATTAATTTTACCATTTTGTTTAATTAACTCACATTGTATTAAATCAGTTTTGCTTATATAATGATTTAATATTATATTAAAAAGTGTCTTTATTTTACCATTCTCATTTCTATATTCTATATTTCATTAACTAGTATTATTTATTAGTGTTAATAAACGCGAAAAGCACATGCCATTAATCGCCATGCCACTTTTTGAGTTTAATAATCAATATTCGCCATTCAAAACCATACATCACATCTAATTTATTCACTTTGATATCCGATTTTAAGCTAATTAATATAGAAGTTAACTAATGATAATTATTTTAACAATAATTACCTACTAATTAAACTCATCATAATATATAAACTATCAATATTATAATAAAGATGACAACATGCACACATTAATCAATTTGATAAAAAAAGCCCATTTTGTCCTACATAATAATAATAATTATTATAATAATAATTATTAACAATAATAATTATTATAATAATTATAATAATAATAATTATAACAATAAAGACAAAGATACCATGCTTTGATCATGAAGAAAACAAGTTTATTGGCCAAGAAACTGCTAAATTCTTCCTATTCTTAACGGTCAAAGAGGTTATTATAGGTCAGTACGTATATGTGAAGAAGAGCTTTTAATTTACAAATATAAGTCAATTTATGTCTACTTATTGCAAATATTAAAACATTCTTTCATTAATTATCAAATCAAACTATTTAAGAATATTATTTTAGTAGGTTAAAAAAATGCAAACAAATTTCAGATTATATATATATATATATATATATATATATATATATATATATATATATAGTTATATATATATATATATATATTATGTATATATATATATACCCTGATCTAGAGCTATATACTGTAGCGCTAGTTTTACATGTTACACACTGCTTGATCATCCTATAAGTAAGATATTGATTAAATTATACTAAACGTAGACATCTAAGATATTTCATGCTTTTCGTTAACTTAACACTATTGGATGCAATATTTGTATAAAAGCGCAATAAGACATTCTTCTACTCAATTACTAAAATAATAATTATACTACGATACATTGGTTAAATTATAACTTAATAATGAAACTGAAATAGATATAGATTAATTTGTAATTGAAAATGATTACATCTTTATTGTAATATATATTAAAACAAATTGAAGGATAATTTCGTTATCACATAACTTGATTTATTAAATTAACTAAGTGGATGAATCAATATGCAATCTTTGCACAGTAGATAACTTTGTAACACCTAGATAACTTAAAGAAGAATAGGTTTTGGGCAGATTAAGCCTGATTTGTGAAACTTTAAGATTTGTTTTGACCGATTATTTCCATTATTAGAAAACACTAAATATGATTGTTGATTGGTCATGTATATATGGCATATACTTAATTAAACATGCCTAAATTATGTCGACGCTAAAAATCATTGCGACGCTTTCATTTTATCGCATGCTATCATATATATTAAAGACCGACGACCGAAAAATCCGGGTTAATGCCGACATACTTCGACATATTCCACCTTGTTTAGTTAAATATAACAATGAATCTATTATATGTATTACTTTTGTCTAAATTATTTGTCATTTTATAATAAACATAATGAAAAATCTTTTTATGAAACAAGATGAAAGTTACCATGAAGAAATAAAGATAGATGATCAGGAACAATCTTTATTTTCACATTTACACTCATGAGTATTACATGTTAGATAATATTACAAAGAAGAGCTTTATAAAGTTAATTTATCATGTTAGACTGCTACACTACGTAAGAAGCTTACTTGGCAAAAAATAAAATAAATTTTTTATCGTGGAGCAACACATTGAATTGATTTCACCTCTCAACCCACCCTCTATTTTTTGATTATATATGTATGATTGTCACATTTTACTGTATCACATTTTAACATAAAACAAAACAAAAATTGGCAGATTTAATGCATGCCACATGGAACCCGCACAAGCCTTGTCAATAGACGAACAATGTTCAAGAAATCACCAGATCATCACCAAATATTTAATAAATGAAAAGAATTTTTCAATGTCAGATTATTATATCAAACTTCATATCCAATGAATTACATATATTGTAGAACTAAACAACAACCCAAGAAAAATGGTAGGAGGGAGGAGAAATGAGGAAGCGGGTGAATTTACAAATGGATAATGAGAAGAGAAAAACAAGAGAAAATTGTGAAGTTAATAATGAAGCTAGATCATTCTATGAGAAGCTTGAAAAAATGAATGAGTCCTCTGGCCTCACTCTTGTGTAAGTTTATCTTGCATGTTATCTCTTCCTCTCAATTCTCATTTCTTGTTAGTTCATTTTACTTTGTCTGCCTTGAATATGTAATTGCATGTCATTAATTGCTTGTGAAGATTGATTATCATGTATATGCATTGCAAACAGCATGATGTAATTCTCACTAAACCCAAGTATTATATAGGTAATCAAGGTATATTTATAATATCAGAACAAACCTTATTTGGGAATTTTAAATCATCACCATGGAATGAAAGTGGATCCAGCTGCCCCTCTAAAAATTTTGAAAACTTTACTATTAAAAATTAATTTTACCATTCTCATTTATTCAAATTCAAAATTAAAGCCATTTGGGTCTCACTTTGGAAATTTGTATTTTCTCATTTATATAATATAGTTACTTAGTTCTCCTATTACTGAATCTTGTCTGCCATCAAGCCACTATTTTTAATATGCAAGATTTCCAAATGAAAGGCATGTGCCCTGTCCATCCAAGGGCAGCAATTGACAAGACTATTACAAACATAAAGATATCGTTTATTGAAGAATTGATTGTGTATATAAAATAAAATATTAAGGCTCATTATAATATTAAATTTAAATCTAAAGGTAGACAAGATACCTTATTATCAGACATTGCCTAATACTTTAATAACGACAAATCCTCCAATACTATATATTCCCCATTATGGTTTTAGAATATACTTTGTGCATGAGCTAAAAGATTCAAAATGGTGCAGTTTCGACTTCAGGGAAACAATGTTGGATTTGTATCTTTTATATAAAAGAAGTAAATCAAATAAGGAGGTTTTAATTTGTGTAATAGATTAATCTAAAACTATGCTAGTTTAAGAGCTAAGAATATAATTTTTGTTTATTCAAATTTCAGGTTACAATAGAGAGGAGAAATGGAATGTAATCTCCGAATTCCTTTGAAAAGAAGACATCTGGTATCGTTATTGCACAACTCTAGAAGCTTTACCAAAACATCCTCTATCCGTATGAGCAAATTCAGCACAGCAGGATTCCTCCCAAAGCTTTATGATATCAGGTGAAGAAAATCAGCGAGAACATTCTGAGGTATGGGTGATTCCCAAGTGTGGGCTTGTTTGAGCCATATAATTTGAATTGAAATGAAATTGGACGGGAACTCAATATAATTTTTCTATACTTTTATTGAGATTTTGCTCAATTCCCATTTTATACCTCCAATAAACACACTATAGATTTCATTTGTCTCACTTATGTCTTTAGAGGTGTTATGAGTAATTGAGTGCTAACTTGTCTCCATAATATATCATTTAAAAACTAAACTGTTAATGTTGTCTATTATTAGAGTCTCAAAATACAACTATAGCAGGGGAAGTAACCAGAGATTTTCTGAGTTTTAACACAATGCATGGGGAATGACCCTTCTACAGGGTGAAGCTAGAAGTTATATGAGAATTGTATTAATTCTACCAAGTTGTTAGTACTGATGAACTAGGCATGCCAGCAGAAAACAAAAAGCGGAAAGTCGATTCTCAACAACAGGAGACGACAGTAGGTGATTAATCGATCATCGGTGCATTAATTGTAAACAGTATAGACATTTCTTTTTGGTTTATATGAGATATCATTTATCATTAGTTAAATATTTAGTAAATTTCAAATTTTTTTAACATAATGATTTTATGAGCAATAAGTAGCAAAAAAGTAAAAAAAGAAGCAACCAAATGAAGGAACTGGGAAGAAAAGGAAGATGAAACTAGTGAGATTCTGTACATCATAACAATTTTTGAAAAGTTTAGATCATTGACAAATGGAAACACTTCTCTGAGACTGACAAACAGGTATCATCCTGGTTTCATTATGCATTTTTCTTTAATAGCCAGTTTTTTTTTTCTTTGTAGGCATCGGGATATGATCGAAATAGTTTTTATAATGAGGAGTGTAAAATTAAAACATATGAAACTGAAGAATAATATAAATATGGAAAGGAGATATTTAAATATAGTTGTGATTTTATATAGGTATACCGTATATGTAAGGTACTTGAAACATGAGGTGATGGGGTATTAGCTCCCCGTTATCTTTGTCATTGGTCATAATATAGTCGACTATACATGAGAAATCTTTAGGTTAGTTTGAGTATTTTTGCTGTTGTTGTTTCTTTAATGGGCAGCCATATGTTGAAGCAAGTAAGGCAGATAAGGAGAGGTACTATCAAGAACTGGTTACTTTTAAGCTGCAACAGGAGAAGCAAGAGGATGCAACAACTGCTACTACTTACTCCCCAAATTGTAACATGCTTAAGTTCTGCACCTCACCTGAAACAGAGAGGGACTATCATGTGAAATTTGATCCTGAGTCTGGAGATCTCGTCTTGCCACCGCCAAACGAACCATTGATCATCGAGTCAGCTGCGGAGATCATGAAGAGGGGTAATCTGGATGCAACCGATCCTCTTTTCAATTTGGATGAATATGAGTGTGATAACTTAACAGAACCATTTATTTAAATGGTACCATCTCATAGAAATATCCAAGTCCAAGTAGTATACTTATATATCTACATAGTTGGCTGCATTTTGTGATTTTTTGTCTGGTTGGCTAGTCTAGACAACTACTTAAAAATCAGGTTTCTTCTGTTATGCAGCACATATGTATATGTATGTAAATGCCTTTTGGTTTTTGCACTTAATTCATTAGTTTGTTCTCTAATGCCAACTCAATTAATTGGTTTAATGCCTCCTAATAAATTGATTACATTTTGGCATACAAGTGATGTGAACATATGTCAAAATAGAATTTATTATGCATGCAAAGCATTTGTTCAAGTAAAGTGCAATTTAACAATTGGGTTCTTCAATTTTTTAGAGTAAATGACTCTTGTATAGAAGCCTCCAAGAACTTGATTATTGTCATTGGGTCCCAAAGTTTCATATAATGCACTAGAAAAAAATGAGCGTGTGATGGATAAAAGAAGTGTAGGTTTAAGGCAATGTGGATGAAACCTCTCCACATTTAGAAAAAGGCCATGTGAGTCCAAAACATCTCAATCATAATTACATAAAATCCCAAAATGAATGCCAGAAGTGATGGAAACTGGCATTAAAACCACCACATGCTTTCGTCTGTTTCAATCCCTTTTTTCTATTTCTTCATATGTCTTCATATCCCCACTAAGTTTTCTTCAAATAAAATAAATGAAATCATCCCATGTGTGACCTCCTGAACCTTATGAATCAATAAAGCACCCCACTGTATAATGGGGCTGTGAAGAGTTCGAAGTCTGGCTTCAGGCCCGACTTGAAGTTCTATTCAATAGGATCAATAATCAAAGTAGAAGACTTTATATTTGCTCGATCAAGCCTATTTGTGACCACCAATTTTAAATAAAGACTTTATATTTCTTGCTCGACCTACCACTAACGCTTTATTCAATTTATAGATATATACAATTATTATATTCAAATAAACTTCAAATATGGAACATTGGAATAATGTACATTTTAGTTCAACTATTCAAATCGAATCAAACAAAGTAATTTTCGATGAAATTCAGCTTGTTTATTAGCTACATACAATCTTAAATGAAAATATATGAGCCTTATTTTTGAGGTACCATATAACATGCCGACCTTATCAATACTTATTTCCAAGGTCATAGTCATGATGGGGCCACAAGTTGAAGTAAAAGTATATGTTTGGTGGATGAATTTGAGCCTTAGAATGATACGAGGCATACAGAACGAAAGGATCTTTAAATGGCTAGGAGATGATAATAATAACTCTTCGAATGCACCTGATTTTTTTTTTAAACTTCGTAAAATTAAAGATGCAGAACTTTTTATAGCCGACGATCCCACCGCACAAGCACTTTACATCCCGTAAATTTCGAAAGATTTTTTAGAGACACAGCTTTCACTCCCAGCTGAGCAAGAATGAGCATGTTACCAGTGTGTTTGCAAGCACTGTGATGACTTTCAATAACTCAAGAACAGACCAAAAGCTTTCATTATCAAATTCAACAAGACTCGATCCGAACCTCTATTAACAGATGTCTGCCAAACCACTAGGGCAACGCTGATCGATATTCTTTCTTCATTTCTACACGCATTTACTAAGTAAATATTTAAAATATTTCCAAATTTCATACCAACCTGGGAGAATAAAATACTAAAGATCAACACTACGCAATGTGCTCGATTTCACAAAGGAAATAACCTCAGATTGCTTTTAAATTAAAACGAAATCTAATACCGACGCACATCCACAATTAACTTTTAATATTCAGACGAAATCTCAATTTTGCCATTATCGATTAAGTTTCACTTGTTACAAATACGAAGTTTCCATAACAACCCCCATAATGAAGCAAATTTTTGTATAACCAAGTTCTAACACCCCCCCCCCGGTCTTGTTTCTTTTGTTTTCTTCATCACCTTGAACCATTTACAATCTCAAAAAATGGCATCAACTTCATCAATCTCCAATCTCGATACTGATTCCAATAACTTATCACCCAAGAAGAGAAGAAAACTCGATAACATGAGATGGAAAAACTCTACGGAACAACAAATCTATACTACAAAACTCGTTCAAGTTTCCTCAGCAACATTCTCCAAATAATTCTAAAAATCTATATTATAAAGTCGTGTTGTTCAGAAACAGGACCAAGTTCTAGCTGTTACATCAGTAAAGGAAAGTATCTGAGCAGAGCTATCTTAACGAGTCGAGTTAGTTCCAGGCTTTGTCAGATTAATGCATTACATAAACGAGCTAAGCCAAGGAAGTCAAAATGTCAAACTATTACTAGGCATTCAAAATTGAAAAAGTCAACGGAGGAGATGGATTTGGAGAAGAAAGTGAAATTGTTGGGGAGTTTGATTCCTGGGTGTAGGAAGGTTTCGTTTCCTAATCTTTTGGAGGAAAGTAGGGATTATATAGCGGCACTTCAAATGCAAGTTCGTGCTATGAGTGTTCTCACTCAGCTTCTTACTAGTGGAGCCACCTCATCATCGTCGTCGTCGTGTAGTCTTGACAAGTATTTTAGGTCAAAGTCCGTTCCAGATCCTTTATCCTTTCTCGATGTTCGTGTTTTATTCAATGTTGCATGCTATAAATAGTGTACATAGAATGAGGTACGAGACGTGTGTAGCTTATTTTAGGGGGAAAGTTCCATCAGAAATTAATATTTGAAATATTAGAGAGATTTAAATCTAGTATTTTATCTGTGTACATGAATTTTTATTTCGTTGGATATGATTTTTGACTCTTGAAATCCATATCGAGCCTTTCCATAATAAAAGTAATTCTAATAGCCACATATCATGTGCAAATTCAAATGGTGAAGCTCAGTGAAAAGCAACAAATTGACATACTAATTGTATTTCAAATCAAATTATAGTGTGGTGATGAGCTCCCCTACATGAGCCAAATAAACTCTACTATTCATATAGTCAAAGCTAATGTTGTGTACTCGTGTCTCTATCAATTATACAAACCATAGCATCCAATAATCATCTACAATAATTCCAGTCGTCCAAGGCATAAAGACGTTACACGTGTATTCCTCCCTCTATCTCCATCATCATAAAAATTAAAATATGAGATTAAAAATTAAATAAATATTTAAAAAATTGAGCAAGGCTGAATTACATGCGAAGAGTAGTATATTATTTTAAATCAGTTATGTTAATTTTAAGATTTAGATATCAAGAACGAGAAGCAATAAACCAGGTCACTATCTATCTTTATATGTATGAATGATGATATTGTTCTCCTATGTTATTTTTTTTCACCTTGTAGGTCATAAATACCAATTGTGCACTTATTTTCTTTTATTTTTGCCATATATTTTGGTATCAAAAGTCTTGTAGTCCAAGTTAGTGCTAATAATGCAACGGTAATTTTGTAAAGGAAAGACAATACACTTAATAACGTGTTGCCGCTTTCATGTTAATTCGAATCACATTTCGATTTCAAGGCCGCTAGACAAGGCTTAATGACCATTGCCCGGCGCATTATCTCCCACACGGCTGATGACTAACTACGCGCGCCTCTACGCCAACGATCAACGTATAACGTTGAGTTTAAACACTTAAAAAGGTGCTAATTTTTTACTTTGTAGGCTCTGAGGACAACAACAATTGAAGGGTTTTTTCCAAAAAAGTTGACAAATGCACTTCGTCCATTTGGAAGATGAGCCATAAAAATATATAGCCCAAAAGTGCTCAGTCCCATCAGTTTATGGTTTGTAAATTGTAACTTGTAAGTAACCAAAGCTTTTCTCATGTGGCAGAGGCAGACTTTAAAGAGGACTCTTCTGCTCCAACAGGCCTGGTGTCCATCTCAACTTCCATAATTTGCTCAATTTGTAGTTATTGAGCTAGCTACATACTTATAAGTTATAACCTTAGCAATTGTAGATTGAATTTAAATATGATGATTTTCATTAAAGACACCTAAATGGGCAGTAAAATAAATGATAATTTATCAAGCCTTCAACTGTCCCCATTGATGCTGGAAACAACCTAGCTATAAAACCGATTCATGGAGGTGACTAATGAGATATATGTTACAGAGTACATAATAGATTAATAGTTAGGCAGCCAACCCTCACCACCTTCATATTGGTGGGGTTAATGTGATTAATATCAATTCAACTTATTTTGGTTCATGTCTCACTTCTCCGGATCTTCTACCCCTTTGACAGCCACAAGATCGTATAATGCTTCTGCATGCTTGTACACGTATTTTGCGAACATCTCAAGTAGGGCCGAGATTAGCACTTATGACAAACAAATGCATTGTAACTACTCCTAGTCACATACATGTACTGGGGCATATAGTACAATAAATGTTTGTACATGTGATCACATCCTGCAGAAGATGTAAAGAGAGAAACAAAAATGACTACATACAAGAACTCCCTGCTCGATTACATACTGAATTACCAAAATGACCCAATGTTGCTAGTATGTCTAAACTGACCTATTTAATTTGTCCTTTCTTTTGCCATCCATATATAAAATCCTGATTTGAATCTGAACACAGGAGATCCAAGTAGAAATGACAATGTACTTTCAAGAATATGATGATGTACCTGGTCTAGTAATAATATTTTCATGTTTAGAAATAATTGTACAGATGATGCATGAATACTTTATAACATAAAATTATATTTGAGGAACAAAAATTGTTTATATCTATACTAGATACATTGAGTGAAACAGAAGTGTATATAGTATTATATCATATAATATTTATGTAAGATCGAAATCATTGTTCAAATGAAGGGTTTGAAGATCTAAAAAATATATCCACCTTTGTTGCCGCTCTCTAGTTTTAATAATTGTTTATAATTATAATTAAACTTAGTCATCCTGGGGAAATAAATAGACTCGAAAAGGTCAATGCACCTTAACCCTTCAAAGCTACACATTTTTCCGAATTTAGATTTCAATATCTACTTATCTCTCCTACAGTCCTACCAATATAATTCAAGCCCCATACCACCTATGCACATCTTCACGACATCTGGCCACCTCATCCACATGCAGACCGTATAGATACTAATGAGAACCAGGTTCTAACTCCAAACATTGGACCCTTAACCTTTAAAGATATTGGTATTTCAGCAATTTGGCTGAAATTTTTGGGTAAGTTTGTAGGGTGATCACTATATAAGGAGGTAGAAACTTACCATTCTATTCATGCTAATCAGATATAAACAAAACTCACATTTGCACAAAATACTTCGTTCAAAATACTCAATTGTCCGAGCAAGAAAAATGTCTTCTTTAGTGACTAATGAAATGAGAACAAAAGCAACAGAGTTTTACACAGGAGATGAAATCTGCCAAGAGAAATCAAAGTTCTTGCTCACAGAAGTGGGCTTACCAAATGGCCTACTCCCTCTGGAAAACATTGAAGAGGTTGGCTACATAGAATCGACAGGCTTTGTGTGGCTCAAACAGAAGAAGAAGAAAGATCACAAGTTTGAGAAGATTGGCAGGGTTTGCCAATATGCCCAAGAAATCACCGCGTATGTCGAAAAAAACAAGATCAAGAAACTTACTGGTGTGAAGGCTAAGGAGCTCTTGCTGTGGGTAACAATCAGTGATATTTACATTGATGACAATGCTTCCGAGAAGATCACTTTCAAGAGTCCAACGGGGCTTTTCAGGACTTTCCCTGTTCCGGCTTTCCAGGTTGAGGTACCGGAGAAGAAGAAGAAGGAAGTTGAAGTTGAAGTTGAAGTGAAGAAGGATGCTAGTGCCAATGGCGTCAAAGTGCCTTCCATGGTGGCTGCAGTGGCAGTGGCTAAGGAGGTGGCAGTGAAAGAGGTGTAAGGCATGAAATGCACTAAGAAATCTTGCTATTAAAAAGAAAGCTATATCAATCTTGAAGCATATCTACCAAGTATTTAGAAGTAATGGTCATGCTATGATCATTTCTCAGTTTGCCTGTTTTTTGTGTTTCTAGTTACTACTAATAACCCTATTTGTACCCATTTTCTGTTTCGTACCTAAACTATATAAAGTTAAATTGTTTCTCTATTCTCCACTTAACCACTTAACCTCTAACAATTAAGATATCGCTGTCTAAAGTAATTGAAGCAGAAACTTTGTCCTGGAAATCTTTTAGAATAGCCTAAGATCTCTGCTTAAGAGATCAAAAACCATTCTATTTATCTTGTCAATCAGTATAAATCACCCTTCAGCTGCCCTGATCTCAATTTGTTTTTACCCTTGGCTCTCATTGAAGATGACTTACATTACTTTGAGAAACTTCGTCGAAAATCATAATTATAGATTTAATTAGTTTTGTGTTTCTTTAAATTTCGAGTAGAAAGACAAATGTTGGTAGCAGTTTAGCAGATTGCAGAAGTCTATTAAATTCCACCTAAACTCATTAGGACAAGTGGACAACTACCTAAAGTTAGCCCTATGTCCAGTTGAACATCCTTAAACAAAACAGTGTTTAATACTTTTCCCATGTTCACTAAATGGGCATTCTTGTTATATCATTTAGACCAATACCCCAACAAAGTTGTTATTACGCGAACTTTTCTCTTTTTTCACATCACCCATCATATATTTCACTATATTTTTCATTTCTTATTTATTTCATATATATATAATTATTAAATTTATAATACTACAACAATTAACATAAAATTAATTAAATTTATCAAAATATTTTTTTTTGAATTTCAAAATCCATAATATTTTAATACAATAAATAATATTATAATTTTTAAAATAACACACAATATTATTCATCACTCAATTGCATACATAATAGCAAACATATATAAATTCATTGAAAACGCATAATAAAAATACACAATAAAAGTGGTGTAAAAACTTGATTTTTTTCAAGGTTCAAACGAGACAAACCAAGCTTCATTTATAGAAATTTCGAAAAATAAAAATAAGGAGATAATTTTTCGTATCTCTAATTATTGCAAAAATAATAAATTGAAGAGAAAAAAAATCAATCTGCCACGCGTGGCTGCCTACCTGTTAATTGTAGGCTGAGCCTATGTGGCTGATTTTTTATTTTATTTCTGTGGGGCCCATTTTGAGGCCAAAATTTGGTTCGAACATATCCCTGCCTACGCAAGTAAATTTACATTCAATTATTTTTATTTAAATAACCCTTCGACACCCTCAACTCATTGCTGATGGTCTTAAAACATTTGAACTGAATCATTACAGATAGGTTAAAACATTTGAACAAATATCTATGTGTACTTCCTTTTCGGCTTGCTGTTCAAAGAGTAATATCTAAACAAGTAGATTTTTTATTATATATCTATTTATTTCATAATATAAGGCACTCCCCTTTTTTTAGGGAATCTTTGAACATTGACTATATTATATTCTATTAAGTTAGAAAAAATTATTAGTGAAAGAATTAAAAAAGAAGCTTCGATACATTAATAGAAATCTATATTTTCAGTTCAATATAAATTCACAGTACCGTTGATCTTGTTAAAAGCTCTCCCAGTGATCAGAACTTGAAATGCTGCCAAAACCATACAAGAACATATTTCAGCATCCATTCATTCCATTGTGTCTTCCCCAGAGCTACAAGAGATAACTCATGCTAACTACAGAGGTTTATACATAGAGAACAGTAAACTGCAATTTGTGTCTGTGTAATATATATGTGCAAGCTACCTCTTTATATGATGAGATCACAGTTTACGAAAAATGTTGCAAAATGTTTATATGAACTGCAAAGCATAAACTTGTTGAAGAATGGCAATGATCCAGTAGTCCAGTTTCAATTCGATTCTAATTTAACTAACTAATAAAACTCACAAGAAATGGAAAAGAAAGAAAGCAAATTATGCATGCACGGAGATAAAAGTGGGTTCTGGAACTTAACCATGGAAGAAAACAACCGATTCATATCGAAGTATACATATGCTAATGATATCTATTAGATAAAAAGTTCGAACCTTGTAAGGGTCATTTCATAATCACGAGACACTAACAAAATATAAATATTTCTGTTGTAAAAACTTGGAAGGTGAGAGCCAAGGAGTCACGATAGGAAATGTCATGAATGCATTGTACACCAAAATCATTTACATATACATTTAGTACCTGTTATTGACAAGAGTATATTCCCATCAATTGACAACATGCATGCTCATATAAGGGAATCTTACAATTTGCAATAATCCATCCAAAGAAAAGTTGGACCGTCCCACTTCTGCTACTAATCGAATGCTAGTATCTCACTGGACGAGTCTGGTTAAATCACATATGAACACGGTGATCCCTTAACAGAAAAGGTCAAAAATCAGACACAGAGCATCCAGCCTTGTCCCTTTCCTGAAGCTGCAACCTAGTCCCAGCAGCTCTCTCACTTCAAATAGTTTACCTTATGGGATAATGTGATAAGTTTATACCACAGAGAGAATCCAATTTCTTTTGGTTCAAGTCAACTCACGAAAGGTTATTGCTAATCATACCATTGGAGAATATAATAGAAGATGAAGGTACATTTGATCTCATCCCGTAGAAGATGAACAATATTAAGAGAGATCATAAATCACTTCAAAGAATTCCCTCTAGATTCTACTTGTCAGTTGCAGTTTCAATCCATCACATGTTTTCCTCAATTGCATTTACAATCAATATTCTATATAAGAACACCTTCATCTGTTGTTCATGTCTCTTTATCTCTATTCTTGTCGATTGGTATAACTTCCATAACCATCTAACTTCTCCAGAAACAGATTTTCTTCTCAGCAGTTTAAATGATTCCATGAAAGTGAGCCAATATCAACTATAGTTTCGAGTTCCCTCTTCCATATCATCTGTCAAGCAACCTATATCGAGAGCATGTCCTGCATCTTTTGCATGCTGAATCAATACTTCTAAAACATCATAAACCGACTCAACATGGGAACCCACCTTGTCACCTGCTACAAAACTATGTATTTGATTTCTCACCTCAACCCAACTTCTACCAGCCTCTTTCCTGTTTCCTGTACTTTTCATTAGCTTCCTCATTTTGGCATACTCTCCCCATTCACCATCAGCCGCATAGATATTCGACAACATCAAATGATACGTTCCAGCAGTATTTGGCCTCAAACCTAGCACCTCTCTTGACACTAATTTGGCCATATCAGCATTCTTGTGAGCTTTACAAGCACCAAGAAAAGCCCCCCATACTGATTCGTCAGGCAAAAATGGCATACTCTGTATCAGCTGATAGGCCTCCTCAAGCCTTCCCGCCCGTCCTAGCAAATCAATAAGACAACCATAACCCTCTTGATCAGGTATGATGTGATAATCATCAAACATTGATCTGAAATATCTTAGCCCTTTGTCTAGAAGGCCAGCATGACTACAAGCACTTATAACTGCCATGAACACTACCCTATCTGGCCTAATACCAGAACTGATCATCTGATCAAACAATATAGCAGCTGCCTCGCCGTATCCATGGCTCCCATAAGCGATCATCATGGAAGTCCAAGAAACAAGATCTTTAGATGTCATATCATTAAAGACTTTGAGTGAATATGCTACTTCTCCACACTTGGCATACATACTTAATAAAGCATTAGCCAATGCCAAGTTCCAAAGAAGACCTCTTCGTATAATTCCCCCATGAACCTGTTCTCCTCCACTCAAAACTGCCAAATTAGACACAGCAGCTATCACAGAGGTAAATGTGAAACAATTAGGAATTACACCTTCTGACTCCATGCGGGAGTATACGTTGAGTGCCTCATTTGGATCACATTTCTCATATCCTGCAATTAACGTGTTCCACGTAATTAGGTCCCTCTCTTCCATTGCATCAAAACATTGATTTGCTTCAATTAAACTATCACACCTACAATACATGTCGACTAAAGAATTCATCACTGGAGTATTGCACTCTAACCCATGTTTGATTACAGCTGCATGAATCTGCTTACCACCAGCAGATAAGCCAATTGAGGCACATGCTCTAACTGCTATAGAGAAGCTAAAAGTGTTTATTTCAGCATCTTCCTGCATGAAAATGAAAATAGAGAAAATGAAAAGAGCTACCGCTATGCTAAGGACTTCCATCAAAGTAGTCAACCATAAATCGCAACATATTTTGTGATTGAACAAAAATAGCTTGATCAACTGAAATACACAATGCAGCAGCATAAGATACTTGTACATGAATGCTAGTTGACTCCACTAACAGTTCCAATATGATCCAATTATCAACATTCAGTGGCAATGATGCATTGTAGGGAAATAGGAACCAATGCTCAAATGATATAGAACCTAAATACTCACCAATAGCATTTGTTTGAAAACCAGAAGTCCACTGAGCTCATCACCCCTATGAGTATAGCCAGTAATCAAAGTAGTCCAAGACACCGCATTCTTTACACAAATATCCTTAAATATACTACATGCATC
The DNA here is from genome assembly GCA_019722365.1 of Lithospermum erythrorhizon. Taxonomy (NCBI): domain Eukaryota; kingdom Viridiplantae; phylum Streptophyta; class Magnoliopsida; order Boraginales; family Boraginaceae; genus Lithospermum; species Lithospermum erythrorhizon. The sequence goes on from JADFUC010000461.1 coordinate 43,756, forward strand.
CTCCATACTACCCGAACAACTCGCATACATATCCAAAAGAGCATTCTCAACATACAAGCTCCCACGTATCCCGTACTTCATCAACAAGCCATGAACCATAGCCCCACAAGAGAGCGAATCCATCCCTTTACACGCCTTCAACACGCTCGAAAACGTGAATTCATTTGGCTTCACACATTGATCATCATTGATCATGTGACGGAACACTTCCCACGCCCTCGAGTAAAGGTTCCGTGAAGCGAATTCAGTGATCATAGTTGTCCACACAACAACATCTCTACTAGGCATTTCATCAAACAATAAGCATGCATCCAAGATTTGGCCATTCTTGAAATACGATTTGATAAGGTTGGTGGATAGGACTAAAGGAGATTTGGGCAAGAAAGGTGAGCTCAAATGGGTATTATGAGATTGAATCATATGCAAATATTTTCGAATTGTTTGAGGAATTTGATAGTGTTGTGGAACTGAGAATAGTTTTCTTGCACTCATTCTCATGCATCCTTTAATTTTGTTAACGCGGGAAAGTATTCATAAGAATAACGGCTAACATTTTTTTAAAGAATATAATAATACGGACTATTTTTAATTCGTGATAACTCGAATTCTAACCGATTAAAATTCAGTTTTTTATTACTATGCTATATTTCAATTTTTTTGAATATACCTAAACTTTCAACAAATTGCATATCCGTTAATCCAACTTTTCATAGAAATTATTCAATCCGAATTAATAGTTACAAATTATATTAATCCACATATCAATAATAATAATAAAAAGTGGATCATGTATGACTGCATTTATTTATTTATCGAAGTGCACATATTATTATTGTCCAAATAATTACTTAATAATGCTAATAGTAACAACACTAACTAGTGCTGTTCTAAGAAATCAAATAATTATGCTGTGTGGAAAGATGTTATAATTTCCTTCTAATTGCATACATATACACTTTGAAATAACCAAATCATAGATTGCTCTCTCCCTGCCTTACAAATAATGGCATGTTTGGAGCTCTTAATCCAATTAACTATCTAACATTGATTCTACAATGAATTAACAAACAAACAAAATGGTATTGTGAACCTAGTAGTGTTGGACTTCTGAAGTTGAAATAGTTACTCCAGACTTCACCTGTTATGATGTCCTAATTACTAACTGTACAACCAAAACACAGAGTTAATGTTATGTGATGAATCAAACAAGAATCTGAGACTTAGCAGCACCGCGGGAACACTTCTTTCTCCCGGACTTGGTCAGGGCGCAGACACAAATTTCAAGAAGATCGTAATCTTCTTCCCAGAACAACAATGAAGCAGCCTCTGGATTGTCTAAGAGCAATTTCGATGTTAGAAATCCAGCAATCGTCCATGTCTGATATAGCCTGGACTGCTTCCCTATAAACTTTGCACTCCTCGTGTCATAATATTCAGGCCAGTGGTCTGCTGACAATCGTTTCTCAGCTATATCAAAGTGCCCTACGAGCCATATCTGATCGCCCCATCTTCATGCATGCTAGAGTGAACTGAATATGATAGAAAGAGTAACTATCAGGCAACTAAAGAAGAACCTCACCTATTGCAGGCTCACTTTTTAACTAGTAAATCATGCATGTCTAGGATCCAATATTGACCAAATATCAGAGGGAAAAAACGAATATAATTTTTTTGTGCTAAAGCATTACTAGTCAACTACGCTTCAGAGTCGAGAATATAGGTTAAGAGTGATACCTGCCACAGAAGTGTAGGCCACGATCCACCATTGTGATATGACCATGGCCTGCAAGAGTTATAATGTACAAATCAATACATTAGACACTAAATATAAAATACTCGGACATTTCGCTCCACTTTTTCACTACAATTTACCTAGTTCAAGAACATCAATATTAGCTATTCATTCCATTAGCTAACTAACTCTTAAATCCTATGAAGAATCTGGGAAATATAGGGAAAAAACAAGTAGTTTTAAAAAGAGAACTGACGAATTTTTTGGGTCACTTCCAGTAATAATGCGCCATTCTTCATACTCCAAAGCAGGATAACAAATCTTTATAGGCATATGAGCAACAAGATCATCCCATTTGGCTTCAATTAAATTCAAAATAGCCTCATTTTGCTTGGGTGTACCCAGAGATGAAATAATTGACCAGAGGTTTCCAAGTGTGAAGAACCTGAAGTCCATATGTGCTGGCTGCAGATTGCCAATCATATAACCCCCTTCTTCAGGAATCCAATCCATTAACCAATTAGGAATTTGTTCAGGGTAGATATTGAATTTGTTTATAGCATCAGTGGAATATTCTTCTGTCTTATATCGATATATTTCATTGATCTTCTTCATGTCAACCCAATAGTATTCTCTAATGTGAAATGACAATGCACTTAGTCGATTATTGATGGCCCTCACAAAATTCTTGGATCCATCATCTGACGCAAGCATCTCACGTGCACAGCGAAGAGATGAATAAAACAAAGACTGCAAAATCAAATATAACACATTATTTTTACTTCAATAATCAAAAGTATTATGTTAAGAATAATTCTGGAGTTAAAAATAACGATAAAAAATATTTCAAGTATTAATATATTTATGCCATTTAAAATATTATAATTTGTTATTCAAATGTATATAAATTAGGATGAAGTTTGTTAATTTGATCGTTAAAAAATTAATACAGGCAATCTTTCTACAATAATAATTTATTAATTTTGGTATTGAAAAATCTGCTTGGCGTGAGTATGTATATAGTAATCGTAAGTTACCCGATTTTGTTGGTGGAGTTTTAAATAATTATGTATGAAAAAGAAAATTGAATGATCTTTTTAAGAGAGCAGCGTCATATTTAGTATTTATAAATTTTTAAATTTTGGTGGTTGAGTTTTAATAATTTTAACTATTGAAAAAAGAAAATCACTGAACATTTTAGAGATTGAGGTGATATCGTCTTCATAGATGCTAGTTTTTCGGTTGAGTTTTTAAATAATTTTGACTATTGAATTATGAGAAAATGAATCTTTTGAGATAGATGTAAAATTTAGTATTTATAAATTTTAGAGGTTTTGATTGTTATTTTAAATAATTTTAAACATTTAAAAGAAAATCAGTCTTCCTTTTAGAGATGGAGTCTTATGATGTTTCATAATTTTTAAGTTTTGTTGGTTGAGCTTTAAAAATTTGATATTGAAAAAAAAAGTGAAACGCACTCTTAGAGATGAATTTTGTATATTTGGAAATGAAGGTAACGGAGGTGGAATGAAGTTAATACGTGTATACGTTTCGGGTAGATTACATATTTTTCTGCTTTTAGTTAAATATTATTATTGATTAAAGATCTCAAAATTACTAAATCAACATATAGTAAATACCTTAATAAATTTCTTTGTGTTTTCTAGATTTTATTCTTTCGTATTCACTTGCAATTATGAATAGAATGTGCTTCTTCGATTATAATGAAAATAATTATATTAATTCTTTAATTAATTTGAATAACATTTTCATATAACATAAAATTTGAGATTAATAAGAAGAGTTGCTCGGTGGTATGAAAATGGTACACAACAGTTTGATTCTCTTTATTTCAATCCCAAAATAAATTATTTGAATAATTATATCTTTATATATTATGTTTATTCTTTGATTGTTTCTTTACTATCCACATAAAGAGATATGTTGATATTTCGATTATTTAATATAATGAAACTAATGATAGTGGAGTTTTAAATATCGATTAAATATTCCTTTTTTTTTGTTATTGAGTTAATAAATGATTAATTTTTTCTTATATCGAAGAAAATATACAAATTCGATGAAGAATGCTATTATGCATAATAAAAAAAAGATATGTTGGTGTTGTTTGGCGATAGCCAATGATGTCTTCTAGCGAGTTAAAAGCTATCGTCTAGCTAGCAAAATTCTTTTAATTCGATTGAGAATAATTTCTTGAAATGATATGTATGTTATTAGGCGTTGATAAATGAAAATACTTTATCGTAAATGTAAGTAAATACAAGGGTCATATTAATTGAATCTTGAATAATATAATTAACAATAATATGTTTGCATATACTTATTTAGTCTTTTATTCATTTCCTCTTACATTTAAATATAAGTAAGTGAATGGGTGGTACATTAGCCGTTAGCATATTATGAATATCTGAATGAGTAATTATTTTATATTTAGGTTAGAGGATATGATGTGATAGCGGCCGAACAATTAACTTTAACTATTATGATTTATAATTTTATTTTTTGTATTTTAATATGCTTAATATATACCTCATATAAATTTAAAAAATGTAAACTTGAGTTATGTTTTCACCTAATTTTCACGTAAAAGGATTAGTAGTAACATTTCAAATAAGGCAATCATGAAGCTACCTGGATTTCCAAGGGATGACCGTGTATACCCATGCGCCGATCAATCATGCATGATCCATCAGTAACCAGCAAGGAAGGAAACATGTCAAACCCATCAGACAAGCACAAATTCAGAATAAGCTTTATGCCTGTCTGGACATCAACTCTTTCTTGAAAGTGATGATCCCCAGTGATCTTCACATAAGCTCTCAAAAGAATAATCCACCACAATCCTATAACAACCAGCAAAGGTGCCTATGTCAGCATCTCTAATGTACACAACATATATATCCAAGATCTTTAACCCAAGTACTACAGAAAGAATGAATTTGACATCAGGTATTACTCCCTCCGTTGCCAAATAACTGATCATCTAGCCAAAAAAATTTTGGGTAGATGATCACTTATTTTGAGACGAAGGAAGTATTACTTACCAGAGTCAACAGGAGCTACCCGGCCGATGGCAGATTCACCAAAATCCGGGTCTAGAACTTCTTCATACTTGTTCTCATCAAGAGCCACAGTCCTCACTTTAAAACTTGCTGGCATCAATCCTTGCCCTGGACTATAACAGTCCACAGTTTTCTCCCAACTCTATGAGCAATATCATAAGGGTTAAAGCCTTAAAAAGAAGCAGAATGCAAATTTGCCTTTAACAATTAAGCTTCCATCAGACAGAAACAATCAATTGACGATAAGTTCTGATAACTAGAGAAACATGTAATATCACCCGATAGACATCAAAGTTCTTAACATAACTCGCCTTTCCAAGAATCATATCGAAACTCGGTTATTTAGAATTTAGAAATAATTACTTAACGTGTGTATTCTAAAGCTTAACAGTTTTCAGGAGATTAGTATGTGAGTTAAAATTATTACATCGATCTCAAAGAACAGAAAAAATGGCATATTTCCACCACTATGAAAAGTAGATAACAGAAAGCAGCCTGGAAGAAAGAACATCCAATAACTTTCGGTAACGCCAGGAATCATGATAATGTTATTCCATGTTTGAAAATACAGAAAAAACAATATCATATGTTCCCATGTCTATTTGCCAAATTCCATTTGCATTTCCCAATTCCACTTACAACCGTATATCTATCCTTTTCATCAAACAACCATAATATGCAAACATGCCAAATAACATAGAATTACAGTGATAATATGAGCCTATTGAGGTCACTAGAGGCTACCTGCAATTGCAGGGTATGAAGGAGAAAATTCTTCACAATCTCCCCCTCTCCCTTGAGCAAAAACGCAAGAGCCGAGGGAACAAAATCCCTGATAAACACCTGATCATAATTAAGGGGCAACTTATCATTAGGATCATTTGCAGCCAACGTCCCAAGAGGGCTACCACAATAAGTAACAATTGCATTCCTTATCAACCTCCAAGCTTCTTTCTCAATCTCAGACTCCTCTCCAACCCCTACCCTCACCCCCACCCCCACCCCTTTATTGGATACATCTTTCTCATCGTTTCCATGATTGCCCTCCGCCTTATTTATTCCATCCCTAGCCATTTCTTCTTCGAGATCAATCTTCTCCACCACCAAAGGCTCAGCATTTAGCCCACCCTGCACATATACACTCTCAAAATTCTTGTCTTTTACATGGGTATCAACAGTAGTCGAAAAATTCCTCTCATTCGATGATCTTGACATGAAAAACAACCCCCTTTTTACAACATTCTTGAAATTTTGTGATACTCCAAACACCCTAGACTGACCCAAATTCATATCATTCCTCAACAAAGGTTTCTGAGAACAACTCAACATGTTTCGAAAACCCAATATTCGACTATTGCAAGCCATTATATCACAATTCTGAAGCTTATTCAATCGTGGGTTCGACGAAATATTAGGTTCTAATGAATAAAAATTGGATCTTGGCAAATGTAGACCCAAAGAAGATGTGATTTTTATGGGTAATGGTAGTCTGTAACAAGGTTTAATAGCCATGAAAATTGGTAACTGCATAGCAGATTACAATATATATTAAACATAAATGTAACAGATTAAAAAGAATTGCATTAGGGTATTGGTATATTGAATTAAAAAAAGTGAACTTTGCATCAGAAGTGAATTTTAAGAATTTATACTTTGGATTAGTGATTTACCTAGAGATTAATAACTGGAAAAACGGATTTGTAGGGATAAATAAGAAGTCAGATAATATTGGAAGGAAATTGTAGGGAGAAAAAAGAGGGAAAATAAGGGATCAAGAAACAACTGAACATTCTTAAATTCAAAATTGCCATCTATATATACCTTGCGGGAAGCACACATCTCCCTACTTTTAAATTCATAAATTATTCATTCGATGATTGCACTCTCATTATCCATCATATATTTAGTAGTTTGAAGAATCCGGATTAGATATTCGGTTTCGGAGATATACGTAGGATCAGATTGTCAATCTTTGTTTTCGTTATTTGTTTTCTATTATATGTTAGTAATATAAGTATACAAGTGTGGTTGAATCAGATATCGAGTGCGTTTGAGTATCAAATAATCGAAAATCATGTTCTCGAGTCAAGCATGAATGATTTTTTCCTATTTCAAACCGATTTAGTATATTCTTTCAAAGTAGATTCTAAATAGTGTGGAGTTATGAGTCGGATGGGTTTTGAATCGAACCTAGTGGACTAGGTTCGAGTCGGACTAAAGTTCTAATTCATGGAGCGTCTCCTATTACTCGTTCTATTAGATATGTGTACTTGTAGCCTGTAGGCTTGTAGCTCGATATGATATTTCATGAGCAAATCATTGAAATTTGCTCTATAAACATAATTCTGACTCTGGCCAATTGAAGTGAGAATTGAGAGCCAAGCAATGGCATTATAATTCCCGGCTTTTTTTTTAAATTAAAGATAATTATTATAAATAACGAATACAAAAATTCATGAAATGAATTGGAGTTGGACCCACTAATTTTATCCACACGGTTTCTTTAGTCAACACAGCTAGATTTGGTCGGCGGCAGTTGCAGGTGGTTAACCGTTACATAGCAAGACCGACATTTGTCCCAAATTAGTTGTCCGTGTTGTACCACTTACCTGAAAATTGGATAAATTAGAAACTGAATTTCTTGCTTTTGACACTTTTACCCTTCTTATATAGTTGATCTCAAAGCTTCTGGATTGAATTGTTTAAGGTGATGATTGACATTAATCACACCATCAAATCATGAACACAGTAAGACTAGATTATGTTAGAAGTTTCAAGTTTTCAAGCTTGGACCCTTCTCGTGTGGTCTACCATCTACATCTACTGTGTAATAATCACATAATTAATCTAAGAGAATGATGATTTATTTGAATTTCACTAGTATTTGTTGCAAGATACATTACATTATCAATTACGGAGTAATAAGTTAAGATACCAACACCGTTTACAAGAAGATGAAAACTAAAAAGTGTGAAAGATTTAAACACATGAAAGATTAAAAAATGTGAGCTATTTCTTATGTGCTTACAAAAAAATGTAAGCATGGTGATTACTTAGATCTGATCATTGAATTTCATATTTTAACAAATTTTCGTAACTAATTTCCTCCATCGATATTGAAATATCATAGTCTATCAATTATGGTATTCACTAATAATATTATATCTGTAATTTATGAATAATGATATCACACTTGCAGTAAATCTGAGTGTCAAGTCGGATTCGGTGATCATTGTTTTATTTATCTTTATTCAATTTAAATCAGCTAATTAAACTAATTAAAATGTTAAATACTTGAAGTTTCTTGCGGTTGAAATAATTTAATACGTACTTGAAAGTAAGCATAAATCAGCCAACAACTAGTTCGTCAGTAAGGGCCCCTGCGCTCCTGCTAGATTGATCCACATAATTGTCAAGATTTCAACTTTTAATGCATTGAAAATCCCTCCCCTTATTTTATATTATTTCTAAATCTACCCCAAATATGCCTATATAAACCATGCCAACCCATGTTAACATACCTCCAACACATTGATAATTCTAAGCTTTCAATTCATCAAACCTTAGCTTCTTAAGAAAAAAGTAACTCAAATTCTTCACTTGGTCCAACTCCAACGAAAAAATAACAAAAAACCAAAATGGCCCCAGAAATTGGTAGTGCTCCAATGAAGGCTACTAGTTGTTTGGCAAAGGTTCCAAGTTTGCCTAGACGTGCCTATGTGACATTTTTGGCTGGAATGTTTGCTATGGCTTATTATGTCATTAACTACTCCAAACTTCGCATTTGGGAGGTACTCAAGATTTTCCATGCATGATGCATCGTATAATAAATTATCTCATTTTCAAAGTATCTTATACACTACTTTTACAAAAAGTCATTTATATAGCACTCTAGATAGCGCTATTTAGACTGTTACTTAGATTTCCTAATTAAATAATAAATTAAAGGATCTCTAGAATATATTATTGAATACGGTATGTTTATAAATAATATTGAAACATGTCAGGTGGAAATTATTATTGTGAGAACTTATAAATAATTCTTTTTCTTTTGTAATTGCAGTTTGTGGATTATAGCAAAATGATTTATTTGGACAGTGACATACAAGTGTTTGAGAACATAGATCACCTGTTTGACTTGCCAAGTGGACACTTGTATGCAGTAATGGACTGCTTCTGTGAGAAAACATGGAGTCATACTCCTCAATACAAAATTGGTTATTGCCAACAATGCCCAAATAAAGTTCAATGGAATGAGGCAAAGTTAGGTCCTAAGCCTTCCCTTTATTTCAATGCTGGCATGTTTGTGTATGAGCCTAGCCTTTCTACCTACCATGATCTCTTGAACACCCTCAAAGTCACTCCCCCTACTCCATTTGCCGAGCAGGTAAATAAATCAAACTTTCTCGTTATTATTTGAATGACCTATTTATTTAGTGCCAGTGTGTCACGCAGTGTACACGTTGATATTCTTTTTGTGGCAGGATTTCTTGAATATGTATTTCAAGGACATCTATAGGCCTATTCCGAACATCTATAACTTGGTGTTAGCCATGTTATGGCGCCACCAGGAGAATGTTGAGCTTGAGAAGGTCAAAGTTGTCCACTACTGTGCAGTTGGCTCGAAGCCATGGAGGTACACTGGAGAAGAAGAGAACATGGATAGAGAGGATATCAAGATGCTTGTGAAGAAGTGGTGGGACATTTACAATGATGAGTCATTGGACTACAAGAAACTGATTTCTACTCATGGTGGTGGTGAAGAAGCTGAGGCTAAGATTCCGGTGGTGCCGCTGTCAAATGGTGGCATTTTCCACTTCATCAGTGCCCCTTCCGCTGCATAGTTTGTTGCTATTTATACTCTTGCCAAGTCAGGCCTTGGATTTTCCAATCTTGACTTGGCTAAAAAATAACTAGTACAATATAAGTTGGTATAGGTACTCAGGCTTTGAAGTTGCCCTTGTTCGAAATTTTTTATGTAAAAACTTTCGACCTCTACCATTACAATTGAATGACCGATTGGCATTTGTTCTTTGTCTTACCAATGTAAAATATTATATTTTGGTACTCATTGAACACAAGTACACAACTATTAACATATGCATTATTTATTGTGTAATCTCGGAGTCATAATCCATAACCATAATAGAACAATTCACTCATAATACACGTTGATATAACAAGATTACAATAAGGTTGAAATGCGGGAAACAAAGCCTCGAGAAGCAGATCTGATGCATGTCTCCAGATGGTTATATTCACTGGAAAATTACAACCCAAGGAAGGGACATTGTTTCCTTGCATGCTCAGGAACCAACTTCGCCAAAGTCTCAGCGTGCACACCCTTCAGTTCTGGAAAGAATGTGATGCAACTCTCTTATCATGATAATCACAATTTAACTTAGACATGTGAACTTTGTATATGGAAAAAAATTCGTCTTCGTACCATGAGACTTAAAGTTGAATATTGGAGGAAGGAAGCGACCATTTGGCAAACGAGTGTTTGGATCTCGCAGTTCATCAAAGAAAGGATGAGCTAGGACGTCCAGCTGTATCAGAGGCATGTGGATTAAATTGCCAATTACTCATAGAGATCCAAATGAAAAATAAGAAAGGAAAAAAACTTAATAACAGGGAATGCGATGACAGTCACCAAGGAGCAGGTCACAGTATTATCGGAGTACCAAACACGGGAGTTTGACCTGGGGGTTCATCCAAGCTTTTCTCGGGGAGCACTATAGTTCGATAAGCAAGACTATTTCAAAAAAAGCTTCTACCTGAAGCTTTTAATGTTATAAGTTGTGCTAATAAAAACTCAACCAAACACTCCCAAGACAAGATCTGAAGGGGCAATTAACTAGATACCTCTGTAAATTTGAATAGACATTCTATAACTACAACGGGACGAAGATAATCTGAAACAACTAATGAGCAGACAATAAAAAATATTGAATATAAATAATGAGTTTTCTTGAAAAACTGGATTTGGGTTAAATTTAACGCTGTTGTATCAATAATAGAAAGAGTAGCATAAATCACCACTAACAACTCATCACAAGGAATACATGCAATAAGTGTAAGTTAATATACTCACTGCTGTGCTGCGCAAATTAGGGGAGTACTGTAGAAGTCTTGAAACTAGATCAACAGCTTCAGGGGGCATGCGTTTGTAAAATATCTGAAAAGGAAGCCAATAACTTAAATCATTTAATTTAAACATGGAAGCCAATGAAAAATGAGTTTGGCTACCTTGTGCCAAGGATGAGCTTTAATTTGTGGGAACTTGAACTCTGTATAGTTGGAATTCATGCACTTAATTTCCTCCCTAGTTGGAGTGCCCAGTATCTGAAAGGTATAGAGTAAGACAAAGAAATTATTGGGCGATGAAGTCGAGAACCAGATTAGATAAACCCAATTTGGAACTAATCAAAGTTAGGAAGAAGATAAAAGTTCATCATGATCACTTCAGCTCCTTAAATAAATAAAAGCATCAGAACATAATATACTAGTCCGTACTCCTTACAAGATTGTCCTAGGACATATGGCATCAAACATCATAAACTTTTCTAAAATTAGAATACGATACGCAAGCATATGCACCATATATGTGTATTAAAGCATATAATTCCAGCATACTCCCTTTAGTCTATTTTAATAAATAAAATGTCTATATCCAAAAAACTAATTCATATGTAAAACATCAACAGAAAAAAGTAAAGAGTTAACTAACCTTGATGATTTCAACTAGCTGATCAACTCCACTCTCACCAGGAAACAGTGGCTAAAACGGAAGGTAAAACTAATAGTTATGCATAAAACAGAACTATAAGGTCCCAGAATTTCAAAAAATGGACGCAAAATAGATACCAACCTGTCCAAGAAGTAGTTCAGCAAGAACACAGCCAGCAGACCAGATGTCAATTGCAGTTGTATACTCGGTTGCTCCAAAAATAAGCTCTGGCGCTCTATAATACCTAGAGCAGATATAAGAAATATTTGGCTCCCCTTTAACCTAAAGATATCGAAATATACACTCATCAAGCATTTCAACTCAAAACATCTAAATATATAATGCAGGCCGCGGAAGTGGACCAAAATAGCAAACAAGACATACCAGAACTTTTGCACTCCCAAAATCACATAATTTGACCTGGTGAGTGTGTGGGTTCACCTGAAAAATGAGGTATAGCCTTAGATGTACAGAAAGAAAGTAAATAATGCAAGTTCAATAAGAGCATCTAAAAGAGTAGGTAAAAGAGAAAACCACAATGGATGGTAGCTTAAATAATGAATCTAAAAAAATAAAACTCTTTTAATACATGAAAATCAAATGCAAAGCCAATAAGAATGCAAAGCTAACAAGAATGCAATTGGATATAAATATCTGACATCTAACAATTACCACCATCCATTGACAAACATGATCAAGTTCAAATGATGCATCACATGATTCACAGCACACCAATTACAAAAAATATTAAGAACTATGCATTTCCCACAGGTATCATAAGAGCATCCAAAAGGAAAGACACAAATGATGGTATCTTAATAACAAACACAACAAAATGTATCAATTTTGCATGTCTATGGCTTGCAAATGCATATTCAATATTTCATGCAATTAGAGTTACATATCCTGTTTCTAAAAGTGACCAACATCCATCAAAAATATGATTATGTTACAATGACATAAAAGAATAATGGAACTTGACTAAATGAACATGTAGCCGTACCAAAATATTTTGAGGTTTGATGTCCCGGTGGCAAACTCCAATACATCGATGAATGTAAGATAATGACCTGAATATCTGCCATGTGGAACACACCGGTTTAACACTAAAAAGAAATAACTAGGAAGCATAAGTTTGAAAAAACGTGTACAAGAGCATTCTATAACACATAAAACTTTGATAAACTAAAAAAAAAATAGAACTCACTCAGTGACCATAAGATGATACACAAAGGGAAAAAACATGCTAATGCTTAAATCACAATATACCGTACTTTTTGAAGGGAAAGAGAACGATGAAGAAAGCGAAGGTTCACATTGTCATCAACATTTGAGATTAAGACGCAACAAAATGAAATATAATTGTGGCTAGGATATACCTGATAAGTGTAAAGTTTCACGTATATTATAGGCATCCTCTGGTTCAGCTTATTGTAGTGTTTGATAACACGATGAACAGTTTCAGGAACATACTCTAAGACCAGATTAAGATATAACTCATCTTTCTCAGTAGTTGAAAAGAAGCAATGTTTCAAAGACACAACATTCGGGTGGTCAAGGACACGCATGGTCTGCAGTTCCCGGTTTTTATATCTCTTATCTTGAAGAACCTTTTTTATTGCGACAGTTTCGCCAGTCTCCAAGCATTTTGCCTGAAGATCCAAAGAGGATCAGCAAGTGCAGATGTGAACTAAAGGAGATCAGAGGATCACAACCTCTTGATGAAAATTCGGAGACACGAAGAATCATACCTGGAACACAACTCCAAAAGATCCCTGTCCAACAATACGTTCAGCCATGTAGCTAATAGTCTGAGAAAAAATGAAACAGTATCAAATTAGTTCATCATGTGGCAAAGAAATACTTGAGCACCAAGACCTGGAACATTCAGACCACTCAGAGATGCAGCAAGCATCATAGGTTAGTTAATAAGTCTTAAGAACAGTTATTCACTTAAGCACGAAGTCAACTACCGTGCACTTAAACGAATTTCAAAATTATGACAGCTATTAGTATATACAAATAACACGTTTTGGAAATGCCAAAATAGGACCAACAAACTACTTGGTTCTTTGAGCCCTTCAAAGTCAAAAATGCTGCAAGAAGACTAGAAGAGATAGATCCACCATGGGTAAGTAACAAATACCTCAAATAAGGGTTTCCAGCAAAAAAAATTTGGAATGATTCAAAGTCCTCTACCAGAATGCAAAATTACCTGTTTGGGCTGTCCATTTCGACCACCAATAGTGGTAACTATAATGTGGCCGGTCTCAGTCCCATTTCCATCAACAACAGCCGTTTCCATATCCTATTGATAAAAAATCACCTTAACAAAGAACATGTAACACTGGGAAATCTATTGAAGAAACCATGGGTTTTGACTTCTATACCTTTTCATCCCTGATTTTCATTGAATTCATCTCCTCAGGTAGTTTGTCAACCCCAACCGTATGACCATTGGGTTCCCTTACGCCAGACAAAGGGGCTATACCCACTGAAGCCATTGATCTATGTAACAAAGCTTTATATATGACTTGTATATTCTCTCACCTTCAAAATAAGCAGCATGCTAATTAAGAAAGTGGAACACGTCATTTTTCTGTCAACATTTATTTGTTTTAATACATGTATACCTATATGTAAATATGTATATATCACATATAGCAAAATCAACCCCATCAAGCCACACATGGGTCCATCCCTTAACTACATGGGTTGCATAGATCATAGTTATATTCCAACAATATCCCGTCTTTTAATATAACAAGGGAATGAGACTTCATATCTCAAACCAGACAAAAAATAATCATATCTATCATTCTAACCAACGCATATACTAGACACCATATAGAAGAATTATTCAACAGACCAATAGAATGAGTCAATATTATGAGAATTGAGATCAATGCCTGAAATGAAACCACAACACACTTACACACCTCATGAAAATAACTAAAAGTGTCCCCAACTGACATAATCTAGAACTTTTCGAATTACATTCATGAAATGTTACGTGTGCAGAGGACGATCTAGCAAGACCTCCCAACTGCTGAGGAAGTCGGAAAACTACATATGCATGAAGCATTATAGAGGAACTCAAAGCGAGCTGACATACCAATCTATAGGTATATAATATTCACAAAGAAATAAGCTTCGACACTGTGGCACGAACTTAATTATGATTTATGCACCCTGTTAACTTCTATTAACTCCTCTTCAAAGACACCACCTTTACTCCATGTTCTTAGTAGAGTAATCACAGAAACTTTGCTTAAATCCAAAACCATTGACTGCCCACATGAATTTATTTCACAAATACGGTTCTCACAACCTAAAGAGTGAAGCACAACAATCTCTCCCACCCACCACCACAAAAATCTCACTTGAAGAATCATCATCACAAAACACCTCTACCACTTTACACCTTTTCTTTGGTCATTATATGATGCATTGAAAAGGCAAGTACAAACTTCATTACAAGATCCATATGAAATAAGTATACAAACATAAATACCTACAATTAATTATCTAATAACTAATAAAAATAGGATCTTTTCAACAAAAGTAAAGAAAAAAGGCAAAATCTTGCAAATCCAAAATATGTACACAAACATATAAATCTGAAGTTAAGTGATTGCTAACTAATAAAAATAGGATCTTTTCAACAAAATTAAAGAAAAAAATGAAAAATCTTGAAAACCCAAAATATGTACATCAATTTCTAACTAATCAACATAAACCAAAATCAAAAACACAAATCACCAGAAAAGTACCAACTGAATCAGCAAGAATCTTCAAATGAAACTGATCATCGTTGACTATGTTTGACTCTAATTATTTGTAGTCTTTAATCTTCATGATGACAACATCAATTAACATGCGACTCCACCTATTCTAACCCCACCAAAGAGAGAGAAAATTATATAGAATCCAAAATGATTTCTTGACTTTTTTACATATTCAGATCTAATTTTAATAATTAATTATTTATTATTTTAATAAATATAAAATTTATATAATTAAATTAGTCTTTGAAAATAATTTCATAATATAATTCAGTATTTATTATAATTTTTTGAAAATATAATTAAAAATAATTAATATTCAAAGCTCCGCATCGAAAAAAGAACTATAATAGTAATTGTATACTTGATATAAGAACACAGGACTACTATAAGCATATCCGAAACAATAACTTTTTAGGTATGAAATTACAATTTTTTATGAATAAAATATTCATTTTACAATAAATTTTTTATGTTTGGATGTGCTTTCAGTCGGACTCATAAAAGAACATGATCATTATTATATCAATTTTTGACACTTTTTTTCAATTTCTACCTTCTTGGCCATAATCTAGGTCAAAACAAAAAAGGGTATCTATGTAAATTGGTAAAGATTAATAAAGTGTTATCATAAATTAAAAAAATAGTAATTAAGATACACCATCTATTTAAAAAAATAATTTTTAAAATTAAAAGTTTGAGTGTTCATTGTGGGTGTCGGTTTTGTTTTATATTTTTATTATCAATTTGGTCTTATTTGTTTTTGTGAGTTGTGATTATGATGTTTGTATTGTAAAACATAAATTATTTTAAAATTAATTTAATGTTATTAATATGTTTCAAAGTGACTATATTAAAATTTTAGATTGAATCAATATTAACTCATAAAATAATTTATTAATAATGTTTTCATATACCTTTCTGGCATGCATGAGTACTTACTAGCTTATGACACTCGATTTTGGATTTTTATGGTCAAACTCATTCGATGAAATGATACATGCAATCTACTAGTCATGGGACAAAAAAAATAATGATACATGCAATCTACAGTCACGAGTCATATAATGATGTTTCCACTATTGTTCATATAATCGAATAATAATACCGAGTATCAAAATTTTTCATGTCCCCATCCATCATACCCAAGTATCAATTGTAGTGTTTCACTATCTGATTTAGGGACAATCTAAATTTCAATCGAGATAAGAGTAATAAAATAATGATTTTATATGATCATAGGATTGTAAATTAATTTTAAGATAATATTTATCAAATTATGTATAAAAATAGAGTTAATTGGTAAACGCTTCCGTATAAGAGGACGGTTTCGCTAATCGATTCCGTAGTTTTAAAAATGATTTAAATTCACGATAAATGCAAGATTTGCTTGTTTCAAGTATGACCGGCCAAGTAAAACTAAGAAAAAAATGAGATAATCCTCATTCCAATGCAAATCATTATATTTCATTTCTCACTCTTTCTCATTCGATCAACAATTCTTTCCCTCTATTTAATTTTATCATCTACTGCTTTTCCATTCAAAACGAAAGTAGTTTCATTTGTAGGAGAGATTATTTTGGATGAAAAACAAATAAAATTCAGAAATACGAAATAATCACTTGAAATCAAAAGAGAATGCGAGAGTCAAATAATTACGATAATTTTGTTATGAATGCCAGCTTATAACCGGCCATTTTGCCGATAATTTTTAACACTAATACCATAAATAAAAACCAAAATACAATTTTAAAAAGTCTACTCATGACTAAATCTCAATCTCAACCTTTGAGTATTAATTTATAATTTCATCCCCCCAATATTTAAAACCATTTTACCAATTGAATTCTAATGTGACCATGTGTTCACACATATATGTCATGTTTAAATCTAGCTTTAAATAAATAGATTGACTGTCCCAAAAACAAATCTAGTTAAATTCAAGGCTGGGCAAGAAGTGCGACTCTCTATGAACTAAAATATAGGCCCTAGAAGCCAAAAAAAGTATCCTGAATTCCTGAGCAAGGCTGGGTAAGAAGTGGGACTCTCTATGAACTAAAATATTGGCCCTAGAAGCCAAAAAAAAGTATTCTGAGCAAGATTCGCTATTGAGAGACTCTTGGCTCAAAACTCATCATTTTCCAGATCAGATCCAGTCATTATCGAGAAGCGTCCTTAGAAACTTGCAAGGATTAATGTGCTAGTCAATTAATACGCGATATCATGATCGTAGCGCTATGCCGATTCCTCTATAATAACACTGATCGAGCCTTACTATACTAAAGACTCTCGGCTTCAGCTTAACGTGATTTAAACGCCAAATTGACATGTGTCAGGGAATAAATTTGGCTACTTGTGATCCGTTACAAAAAAAAAATCCTTTCAAATATTAACCAATCGAACTGATAACATTCAAGAAAAATAATTTGATTGATTGATTCTTGGCATGTGGCAACCACTAGGGAAGGCCCAAAATGTTTGAAACAACTAATTAAGATAGAAGTTATGTCAACTACCAACCAATCTATGTTGAGCATTAAAACATATACAGCCCCACATCTAAAAACATCATGGATTTTTTCCAAGCTCCTAAGTCCTAAATATGATTTGTTGTACTAAATTACTACATACATTTGCTTCTCCTTATAGCTCAACCACTCTCTTGTTGCTCTCAAATCCTTTTATAGTAAACATTACAGCTTGTATTATCCTTGCTTAAGCTATACACCTCAAAATTTCTATTTACGGCTTCTTCTAATAACTCCTCCTTCATGTTAGGTTTGAGGCAGTAAATTTTATGCCAGTTTTTACATGTGATATTAAACCGATTCAACCATTCAATTTCACCTTATTTGCCTACATTACCGGCTTTGTCACATGCTATCTGCATTCGAACAAGCAATAACTTTTTTGATATATCAAAATGCGATGAGTTGGAACTAGAGTTCTAAATGAGCCGAGCCAAGTGAGCTGGAGAAATTTTAGTTTGGTTCGGTGTTATTCAAAACGAACCGAGCTAGTGACCAGCTTATTAATTTTTTTTACCTAGTTGGTTCACCAAACTGAAGGCGAGCTCGTGGCTCGGCTCATTACAAACCGAGCTGAGCTCGAGTCTTGGCTCACCCGAACTAACTTAATGCAGCTCGGTATGGCTCTTCTTCACTACTCTAGCTGGAACTTTCGTATGGCAAGAGATTATTGATGAATTAAGTTTTGAGTAGTTGGGGTTCTTCATGATCATGTACGATCTCTCAGAAATGCAGTTAATGCAATGTTTCTTTACATTTCAATTTATTAGCTGTAAAATCTCCGACATGCAATAGAATCCTCTTCTAAGATCCGAAACCCCTTGTTATAAATAGAACCACATAGAATTCTCTGTTTCACACCCAAAAAGGCAGAACATAGTAGGAGTACAAAGAAAGGAAAAAAAAAAGGCTTTAAGAAATCATGGAGAAAACAAACAAAAACATGGGGTTTTTTCTTGTTCTTGTAATGATTATTGGGTTGTTTTTATCAATGGAAGTTGTTGAAGCAGCAAGAAGTTTGAAGGGTGAAGAAAGAGTTGTTCCTCAGACATTCTTTGGAAGCCCACCTGGATATACTGCTACTTATTCAGCTCCAGGAATGATGGGAGGTGGGATTGGAATAGGCTCTATTTCAAGTTCACCAATATGTTCATATCCTGGTGTTACATGCACTCCTATTAGGATGCCCTCAGTGCCCCTCACCCCACCTTCTACTGGTGGTGTTGGTGGGGGCTCTATTGGAAATGGAAATGGCTCCCCATGATTAGTTCAAGAAGAAATGAACAACTAGTGGTTGTTTTTTCTATGGAAAAGAAACAAGAAGAGGGTAATTTGATTTCCATATATGGGTATGGTGTCTGTTCTTTGTCATAAGATGTTTTGTGACGTTGTGTTTGAGGTAGTTTTATTACATTTTCTTTAGTTTGTAAGGTTGGATCATGCTTTCTATGTATGAGACTTTATTTAGTTATTATCATATGGTATTTGAGTCGATCTAGTGTACTAGTACTGCCATACTGTTTTATTTCATGTCATAATTAAATCAACATTATATAATTTATATGACTAGTATAAGATAGATCGATATTATTTAATTATATGTTACTAAAAAATAAAATTAATTGCGTTACATGATAAGCTAAACATCTGTAAATAAATATGTATATATTTAATTCTATAAAGCCTTAAAAACGTGATATGCAATGATATGTACTAATTGGACCAAATTTTTATTTACAATCAGGTGAAGTTAAAATTTTCGATAACTGTCTCTAGATTTCTTCAAGTAGGATTCTATTTCTAACATCATCCGACAGTTTGGCCGAGTGGTCTAAGGCGCCAGATTTAGGCTCTGGTCCGAAAGGGCGTGGGTTCAAATCCCACAGCTGTCAATCTCTTTTTTTCTTCCCCACTTCTTTGTTGTATACTTGTATGTGAAATGATCTTTAACAGGATCATTAGCAATATACACTGGATTAGTCAAAGCTAGGAGGACCACAGAGGTTATTAATAGGCTTTTTGGTCGCATCCTCGAATCCATCGCATAATTTTCTACGCGATTCCCCGAATTATTTTACTGTTTGACACCCTTTATATTTTCAATGACATCATCATAAACTATTACTTGCCTAAGATCCTTCCATGACTCCTAAATTTAATTTTCATTACAATCTAATGAAATGACTATATTATCCCTAAAATATATATTAAAATAACTATATCATAGTAAAATAACTATTTTATCCCTCATACTAAAATATAAGCACTAAAAGATGCGCTTCCTTTTTATTACACCCCACCCCCCGCCAATTCACACCACCAAATTTCACCACCGGCCTCTACCCCAACCCTAATTCCTCACAAATCACTCCGGATACGCAACTCCAAAGAACGAGTACGCAACCTCTTCACCCCCTCCTTAACGATCTACAACCACTTTAAACTCCGCGACGCTGACTGGCAAAGAATCTCCTTCTCCGACGAAAAACTATTTATATGTTACGTTAGACTGCTGGGTTCCTAGTTTGATTTTGATTTATGTTTTGTTAAAGAATGATATCATGAAAAGAAGAAATAAGAACTTGAAAAGGTAATAAGCTAATCCTCATCTTTATGGTTTTTTTTATAATAATAGATTGATAATGCTTGACTAACTTAACTTCCATAAATAAAATTGAATCATTTTCGTGCTATGCCAAATTTTATTTATATGAAATCGTTCAGACTTTCATGGATAATGTAAAATTATTCAATAAGTATTCAAATCAAAATTAATTAATTAAATTCCACTTCAATAAGTCATATTTTGGAATTTAGTTAATCAAGTCATACGGCCCAATTAAATATTTGAGGGCGACGCTTATTACCAAATTATAAATCGTCACATGTAAAATGATCGCCGATTCATTGGCCCGGCAGTTAAACGTGATCATATTGCTACAATTATTTCCAAGTAAACTTCAGGGAAATAATTAAAGAGACAGATGATTACATTTTTTAAATAATTATAAAGATATACTTTATCTAACAAAATCATATAATTATTCTTTAATTGTTGAAGAACACTATCGTGAGGCCCAAAGCTCGGCACTGTAAGCCCAAGCTCACAGTTCTAGACTCAACCAAGTCCAAGCTCAAGCCCAATCAAGCCAAGTTCTAAATCCAAGCCCATCACCTAATATGCCTGGCAACAGGGAAAATATCATTCATTTTGTGACGAAAATCATGTTAAGACAAAAAGAGAAAAAGTTCCACAAATCGTAGAATCCTCCTCAAATATCTGCTGCATCCGAACATTCAAACCTTTCAAGCCTCTCTTGAATCTTCAAAACATTCAAACATTCAAATCTTCAAATCTTCAAACATCCAAGCATCCAAACATTCTGCGCTCAAAGATCGCTATTCAAGCCCTCAATTGAAGCGACGCAACATCCATGTTCAATAATCAAGCCGCTAAGCGCCTCGACTAGATAAATGTTAGAATCAGAGGAATAAATAAATACCAGACTCAAATCATATCAATAACATTTCTTCAGAACCGCTATTCCATCATTCTCAAATATCATTCAGACTTTAAGGAAATTTTGTCGTTAATTCTTATCATTTAATCGTGATAAGATTTATGAAGGTGCCAAGTGTTTAATAAAGTATGAGTTTATTTTAATTTTTATATTTTGCTCTTATTTTAATGTTACTTGATAAAAATATTATTTTGGCCATAACATGCTATTTCCACGATATTTTAGCATTTATATACTATTTCTTTTACCATATAATCAGAATGAAATTAGGTTTAAGTAGATCGTGCCTATACAATAAAAAATAGCCTCACGATACTACCCGCTAAAAAGTACAAGCAAGAGAACGCCCATATAATAAAATAATTCTAGTAATTCACATAAAAAATTAACTCATACCTCGTATGCCTCGCCAAAAAGCCTTATTAATAATCCACCTAGTAAGTGATTTGAGATTACATCACAAATTCACAATAATGTTGTTCACACCTTGACATGATATAATCTAAAAGAAAAAGGTACCCTTTTCATGTGAAGGAAAAGCTTATAAATTGTGGGACCTTTTGGGATTCCTCCTCGATTCCTACGTGGAAGACAATTTTGAATTTGAATGAGAAAGGATGAAAATGGAATAGTCCGTATCAATATTCTTACAAGTTAAAACATGGTCAGATTGTTCATTCATCAGCGGGGATAGCTCAGTTGGGAGAGCGTCAGACTGAAGATCTGAAGGTCGCGTGTTCGATCCACGCTCACCGCATTTCTTTTTTACTACAACATCACTTCTCATACTTCATTCAAGATCACATCAAAGACAAAAAGGAAAGTATTGCATGTCATCATCCACTTAAAGATATAACATCTTTTTATTGTGCCTGTTAATTATATTTTATGGGAGATTTAACAAATAATGCAATTTGTTTGCTTTTTTATGATTATACGGTCATTTTTCAAAGTGGAGTTAGAAATGCATGTAAATGTTGTATGCCTTATTTGGGAGAGCCAAAAGACAGATTTTGAGGTAATTCAAAACGCTGATACGCTAACGCCGCGCCCCAAAGACGGCATCTATCACCAACCGAGATGCTGTCAATTTTATCTGTACTACCCTATTACACATCGCCAAAGAAAAGCCGTAACTTCGCAACACCGGTATTACCCACCTCGAATTCAACAACAATTACTTCGCCGGGATCGAACTCATCATGCCAAGCAAGCGCGCATCAAGAAGCGAATTCGACGTCCGCTGATGACGCGATTTTAAGGTGAATTCAGTTGAAAATAGAAATGAGATTCGTTCTTGATATATATTTATTCATCATAGAAATAGATATATCTTTGGAGCAGGTCCAAGTCTTAAGTACCTACTTAATTGACAACTAGGACCACTCCTCAACTACTTCAAATATTGTGCATTTAGTTTTCATCCATCTCGATTTGACACAATAATATTTAGTTAATTACTTTATCAAATGGAATTTAATCATAATATTGTTTCAATATTATGTTGCTTATTTTATTTTAAAAAGTCATAATTAAATTTTGTTGAAGCGAAAAACTACTAGAAAGATTTTATTATTTGGCGAGTATGCCCACCAATACAATAAAACTTATTCTGAAAAACCTATCTGTTAGATTATCAAACGACAGTGTCCGATCATCGGGCCATTGGCTTTCAACGATTGGTCAATCGTTGCATTACTTGACCTGGATTTGATATACCTCGATTCATGGCCTGACTGGGCGCCTATTTGTGGTCGACTTATGTTTGATTTATGTCCTGACTGGATTGCTCGACATTACGCCGATCCTAAAAATTCTGACAGAAACAGATCGCGCCGATCCCAGACTCGTAAGTGACTTACTTCTGGACTCTGCTTCGACTTGATACTGGTCCTGAAGAGTAAGTTCTTTGAAGAAATAAGACACCGCATGACCTGGTCTGACTCGATCTTCTGGCCGCTAGATCAGCCCATGGGCTTAGATTACGGTTCGCCAGAGCCATTTAAATACTGATTCGCTAGCTAGACTCAGCTCAGTGCATTAACGCATTCAGCCTGTCATTATTCTCATGATATTATCACAAGGATGCTGCTAATAGCCAGATTTCAGATTTTTTGACAGATAGACATATCATGTTCCATTTACTATGTGTAATTTAATTTATTTGTATTCGAATGCATCAGATTCTAATCAATTTTTGGGCCTTTATATCGAATTACTACATTCAGGTCAGAATCTCAACATCGTGTCTGCTTTTTAAAGCGCTTATTTTAAAGGATTTTGAGATGAAGAATTTTTTGTGTTCTTCTCCGTTTCTTCAATTTAGGCACTCATTGTTATAAGTACAAGATTCGATATTTCTCCGGTAAAAATAACAATCTTCAAAAAGCGTTATCTAATAAGTTAAATACCCATGCATTGCTTTTTATACTAAAATCTTTTCGTGAGCTTTTGTTGTATTTTTTGGTCAGGAATGTGATGAAATCTGCCATAATCAAAGTGGGTATTTATGCGCTTTGACTCTTCCGACGTAGCTTGATCCATAATCACCTGTGATTTCGATTCAATCGTCAATTCTCGGCGCAAGCATCTGTTCGCCTAATTTTGGGCGAAATTACTTTTGTCCCTACCCAAGGCAAATTAGGCTCTTACGATGAATCAAAAGTTCCTGATTCTTTTAAATCAACGATTTTCATATTGCCAAATTTAACTCTTTTGAAATTCGCTTAAACTGTAATCTTCACGAAGTTCCTAAACTTCATTTTATGTCAAGATAGTCAAAATTATTATAATAAAATTGGGGATTTTCGAGCCCTAATGTTAATTGACATTTAGTTCGGAGCTATTTTCTCGGGAACCCTCGTTTGAGTTAAAATTTAGGGTTAATTAATGTGAAAACCCCTAATTCCGACTTCGATTAATTTCAGGGGCTTAATTCCCGGAAACCCTTATCATTTCAATAATTTGCTCCGATTTTCATCGATTCTGAATCGAAGCCGTAATCGCCACGCAGCTCGTAATCAATTTTTATTTAATTGATTTTACCGATTAAAATAAATCAAAATTGATTAAAATTATTTAATTAATTTTCGATTGTCTACAGTGAATAGTTAATTTGACTCACCTCTAAAAATATTAAATGATTAGTTAAAGGCTCATTCATTCAAATCTTAGTGGCAGTAATAAACATGCTCCTAATTGTACTTTATTAAACAATCAAAATCTTAAAAATTGCATTCATTCAAATTAAGTGAAAGGTTTACACTTTAACAAAAGTGTTTAGTTCATTCAAAACATATATATATATATATATATATATATATATATATATATATATATATATATATATATTCATTCGAAACACATATTTCTAAACATTTTAAGACTCCAATGGAAGTATTATTATACCGAACAATCACTAAGATAATAGTTTTTTGGGAGATTTTCTCTTCATGTACTTTTTTCCCTTATATGTTGATTTTGTATCGTACTTAACTTTTCATTGAACATGTACTTAATTCAACACTCCAATAGTTGAAATATTGGTGTTTGACCAAATTTACCCGTACTACTCATTTTCAATGATTTCTCCATAAAAGTTTATAAATAATAGAACGTGATAATTTAGCCTAATTAGCCTTTGCCCCATACTATCTTTTATCTTACCAAATTGCCCCATGAACTGTATCTTATCACTCTCTCGCCTATGAACTTCCACTCATAGATCGCCTCTAACTTTCATCTTTCGCGATTGCCCCTCAATTCCATTTTTTACATTTAAATATACATAAATTCATTTAATACGAGGACAAAGAAGTAATTACACAATTATTTGAATTGTGAAATACATTTTAAAATAATTCAACATTTGGGAGACTTTATAATAATTAAAATATTACACAATTTTTAATTTTGCCCCATTCCTTCTCCAACCTACCCCAAGTGAGTCACCAACCGAGCCACCCCGGTTTACTCGGTTCTAACCGGAGAAGACACCAAATTCCAGCGGAATCCTCTATTCCCAGTTACAGTAACCACCAAATTCCGACAAAAAACATCATTTTGAGTCCAAATTCCATGAAATCAAGCCAAAAAGACACCTAAATCTAGTAAGAACTCATACTTTCCACCCAATACCGCACAATAAAGCCAAATAATCACGTAATCAAACAAAATCACGAGGACATCAATACCCAACCGCGAACCAAACCCAACACACAACCCCCACCCCAAATCTCGCGAACCCAACACAACACCACCCCAACCACGCACCTGCCACCACAACCCATTAACTCAAGCACCCAAATCAAATTACAAAAAATCTCCGCCTCCTTGTTCAACCAAGGATAATCAAGCATTTAACGGGTTTCAAATTTGCAAGATCGCACCTTTTAAGGTCGCGATAAAATTATTGTTCTAAAAAATTATTTCTTAACTATAAATTAAGAAAGGACCAATTTTTGTGTTATAAAGAAAATTGACAAGATCTCCACCTTAAGTGCCTGGCGATATTCAGGTTGTTAAAAGTTGCTTTCCGAGCCATTAACAATGATTACACCTTTAAAGCTCATTTAAATTCTTTGGTCAACCTTTCTCAAGCATCACCGATCTCCCTGTAAATTTTAATAACTTATAATAATAACACTCTTCATACTTAACACACTACGGCACGTCAGTCAAAAGAAGGGCGTGTTTACAGTGGCAATGGTATGAGGAGTGTGTACTAATGCTGAAAGCTATGGAGAGTAGAGGAAGGAGGATGTTAAGTTAAGAATTCATGGTTTATTTTAATATTTTAATTATGTAAAAATATTTAAAATACGCTTCCTTATACTTAAAGTTAGAATGCAGTAAAATGGCTTATTTTACCTGCTAATGGGGGTACCATAGTCATTTTTGGTCACAAATTAATCAAGGGCAACTTAAAAGAATTTAAATTCAAAGGACAATCCCGATAAAGAGCTAAGCTGCGAAGATAAATTACAAGCATACTAAAGCTTCAAAAAAAGAATTCCGACAAGATAACGAGCAAGACAGCAAGAAGCGGCTAACAGCCAGTAATTTTAAAATTAGATTTAACAATTTCGAAATATTGATATTCAATGGTGGGCGATGGGTCATGCATGAGTCATGACTCATATGGGACTATTCAAGGTTGTTGAATGTAGAGTCATGGGACAATTCAAGGAGTTGTTGAATGTGGGGTTAATTCTAATGGGGATTTTAAGTAAAATCTTACCAATAAATGAACAGACCATATCATATGCCACAAAAAATATTATTCCTATGAACAACGTCATCATCGCTTACCCACCCAAATCAATCTTAAACCTCGGTTTTGTACTCTTTAAAGTATCCATCTACGGTTTAGTGTAAATCATTTCTTTTAACTGCACGTAAGATAATTTAACGATAAAGCATAATTCAATACCTCGGATCAAATAATACAAATTCAAATTTTGATAGCCACTATATTACAATTCTACCTTTTAACTAAGCTCATTATGATAGTAGACTCTAACTTCCGACTATCTAAGTCACCATAATATAACTTGAAGGATGCGCACTCTCTTTTGAGTTTTGACCCGGGTATAATCACTCTACTCCGTTCAATTGACATTTTAATCCATAAAATAATTAAAATATTTAAAAAGGTGGAGTATTATTTTTCTTATATTTTATTTTTATTTTCACCTAATTATTTAATGTCTGCAAGCAAGAAAATCAATGTCTCAAGAATCTCGACACGTTTTAAGAGGGGCCTCACCTAACTTTGGCCAATAACTCGACATCTCTACGGCGCCCCACCTAACCTGCCAAGTATTGTTTGAGCAATGCATAACCTTACCCGCCGAGATAACAAGCATGTCAAGAGTAAATCAATTCCAAGAGCGAAAACAGAATAAGTATTTCAATGTACTTCACAATTGCCAATGTAGTGAGTCATTTTGATTTTTTCATTACATCCAAGCAGCTGTAGAAAATAAAAATATTCGACTTCATGGTGACACAGCGCCTATTGTCATGAGGAATTTATATGTTCTTGGTGTTTTATGGATCCTCCTTTTTGTAAAGATTGTGTTTTTTGTTTAATGAGTATTATGTGAGCAAACTAGAGATTTGATGTAAAGATCATAACTTTGAATCTCTTAGTTGAACTTATGGTTAGCTAAACAATTTTTCTTTAGTTTTGCTAAGATGCCCATTTGACCCTTATATTTTCGAAGTGAAGCTGGATTGATCTCGTGGTGTGTAGTAAATTGTAATTTATGTACTGTATAGAACATTATGCATGTTTGATAAAGTGAAACTTTGGAGTGTCTGTTGAGGTTGATGGAATTGCTTAGCCTAGCTTCTTTTGTAATCCATCTATGAAATGTGTAACTAGTTGTTGAACAAGACAATTTTTTCGTATTTTGTGTTGAATTTTTTGAAAATTTCAGAGAAATGATGTGCTCTGTATGACTATGTAGCTCATATTGTTCTGTAGTGTTCGTACCCTTGTTTATGTTTGCTGATGAGACTGATTTAAGCATATTTTGGTGATTTCCTTTGTTAGATGGCAGGCATGGAGACTTTCCTTTTCACATCTGAATCAGTGAACGAGGGTCATCCCGACAAGCTCTGCGATCAGATTTCTGATGCAGTTCTTGATGCCTGTCTTGAACAAGATCCCGACAGCAAAGTGGCCTGCGAGACTTGCACCAAGACTAATATGGTTATGGTCTTTGGTGAAATCACAACCAAGGCCCAGGTAGACTATGAGAAGATTGTTCGTGACACTTGCCGCAACATTGGATTTGTATCAGATGATGTTGGTCTTGATGCTGATAATTGCAAGGTCTTAGTGTACATCGAGCAACAAAGTCCTGATATTGCTCAAGGTGTGCATGGTCATCTGACCAAGAGACCTGAGGAGATTGGTGCTGGTGATCAGGGACATATGTTTGGCTATGCTACTGATGAGACTCCTGAGTTCATGCCTCTCAGCCATGTGCTTGCAACAAAGCTCGGTGCTCGCCTAACTGAAGTCCGCAAGAACGGAACCTGCCCCTGGTTGAGACCTGATGGCAAGACCCAAGTTACTGTTGAGTATTACAATGACAATGGCGCCATGGTGCCCATCCGTGTCCACACCGTTCTTATCTCCACCCAACATGACGAGACTGTCACTAACGATGAAATTGCCCGAGACCTGAAGGAGCATGTCATCAAGCCTGTTATTCCCGAGAAGTACCTTGATGAGAAGACCATCTTCCATCTCAACCCCTCGGGTCGTTTTGTTATTGGTGGCCCTCATGGTGACGCTGGTCTCACTGGTCGTAAAATCATCATTGACACCTATGGTGGTTGGGGTGCTCATGGCGGTGGTGCCTTCTCTGGCAAAGACCCAACCAAGGTCGACAGGAGCGGTGCTTACGTTGTTAGACAAGCTGCTAAGAGCATTGTTGCCAATGGACTTGCTCGCAGATGCTTGGTTCAGGTCTCATACGCCATCGGTGTGCCTGAGCCATTGTCTGTGTTTGTCGACACTTACGGCACTGGAAAGATCCCAGACAAGGAGATCCTGAAGATTGTGAAGGAGACTTTCGATTTCCGCCCCGGTATGATCTCCATTAACTTGGACTTGAAGAGAGGTGGTAATGGTAGATTCTTGAAAACAGCAGCCTATGGTCACTTTGGAAGGGATGATGCTGATTTCACATGGGAAGTAGTTAAGCCCCTCAAATGGGAGAAGCCACAAAATTAAGTATTAAGTAAAACCATCTTCTGCAGTAAAGTATCTGTAATGAGTGTGCATTGTGCAATGTGATTCTGTTGTATTTTCTGTTGCTGTTATTTTTTCTTGTTGAATCAAATTTCAACTTTTCGCTTGGTTATTGAACAAATTTGTACTACTCTTTGGAGACTAATAAATACTCTGTGGTTACAGTAAATTACATGTTCACTTTTATTCCTTTGAAATAAATCAATCAGTGGATTTCAACTCCAACAAGACAATAATAATGGGACACAGAAATGATATAATCTTTCCACGAATCTGTTATGAAACAAGAGCTTGAATTGAACAAAAATTACATGTAATATATCCTATTCAATCTACAAGGGGAGACCTATACAAAACATGCAGAAATTACCTCCTTTGAAAGTTCAGTTTGCTTATACAAAGAGAGAAAATGCTAGCTACAATAACAGGAAACAATGCAAGCATTACTCCAACAAGTGGCAATTGATCATGGTGGAAGCCAAAATAATCTTTAAGAAATGCTTCAACTGATTTCTTCTCTCCAAAGACAATAACCTCCTTTTCAATATCTCCATATTGAGAAGAAAGCATACCATTCAAGGTCCACGACGTCGGAACTATGTAGTAAAACCATATCCACCATTTCGGAATTTTCTGCAACAATCCACAGAAGATGCAATAATTTATCAGCCTCCATGAGCATATCGGAAAGTATACTTGCTCAAGGATGGTACATAAACACGGTGCTTAAGTATGATATGTCATATGGATAATAATATTGATTTAATAATTAAAAAGCAGTTGGCTCGGGTACCATATATGACTATGAGCAAAAAATGAAAAAAATTCAAAATTTGGTTGCGTATTATAGGAACACATAAATCGGATTTAATCATCGTTCTTAAGTATCATCCTTAAGCACCTAAACAAAATCAATACCACCATGTCGTATTATTTAAATTTAAGTGAATGTTGGCAGATGGATCATAAACCAAGTATAAAGTTATCTTACTGTATTGCATCTTACCGGTTTTGGAATAAGAAATCCAGCAAATAGGTTGAACATTGAGTAAAACATTGATTGAAGAACAGCAGCAACAGGGAAGTTTGGGGTAATGGAAATCATCAACATTCCTAGGTAGTTGAAGTACAGTAGCGTACAAAACATGGCGTAGAAATACCAGAAGACCTTGTATGCTGTCCAATGATATCCAATCATTGGATAAGTGACCCCCGTAAAGATGAGAGTTGTGAGAAAGATGTATGGAATTTCAATTGTGACCTATAACAAAAATGACCATTTGATAAGTGAGATAAGATAAACTTCTCATCGAGTACCTGAAAAGGAGGAACTTGATAAACTATGACATGCTGTTAGATGCACCTCTAGTCCTATTCTTTTTGACTTAGCAAGTGCTACTTAGCTCTTTTCCATATTAGCCACACTTCAATATATTAAAGATATGTTTTCTTCAGCAGCTAAAGAAGCGAGTTTCAGAAATGTGTGGAAGCAGGAAGAACATAGCAACAGCTGGTAGATTTTATGAATTGAGCCTTTGTTTGTTTAGTTTAACTAAAGGTCCGTTCAACTAGCTCTATAGCAGCTCCTCATTCATATTCAAAAGCACTTGGCTTGTACATTTACCTGTGCAGCAGCAAAAGGCAAAGGAGAATACATTCCCGCAAATCTCTCTCTATACATAACAGTTCTCTCTGTGCTGACATAGGGTAGAATCGAGGAGGCGTTGTTTATGCCACAGAAAATAACAGCAATGAACATTGAGCCAAGAATAGTGAATACATTCTGCTGATTATCTCTGTCAAATAAAGTCAAAACAAATGTTACACCTCTTAAGAAATCCCTTGGAGAAAATGTTGTTGCAATACCAAAGAATAATTGACATTCCACTTTCTCAGAAAACAGAAAGCATGCCAATCTATATTGATAATTTGATATTGTTCACAATGAAAGACATTATACTTTATAGACATGAGTCACATGACCATCTAGATCCATGGATAGATATCATGGTTAAGAAAAGCTACTTCTCATTACTCAGGTATTAAATAAGTGACTGTAAATGAACATTGTTGCAATCAAACAGAATAGATAAGAGAAATACTAAAACATATGCAGTCATTATAGGAGAATATGTATGCTTTCATGATAAGAACTTACAATTTCTGTCCTTGATCCCAAAACAGAAGCCCGAAAATAAATGATGCTATAATAATGAACATGAACCGAAATAAGTTGTATGAAGGACTTCTCCAGTAGGACCAGTTTTGTTTCCACAGGCAGGCCTTAAACTGCCCCCAACTACTTTGGGTATAACGAGTGGGAAAATGCAAGTCTTTGGAACCTGGAGGTGGAGTACTCAGCACTTCAACCAGCTCTTTATTATCCCTATCATATAGCACACATAAATATAAGATGTAGAATGCACACATTGAGTATTTGAATCAATAGAAGACAAATTATTTTGTCGCACTACTAGTCTGTCTTTTGAGATCATTAAAATTCAAAGGTTGTGCAATGTTATATATACCTAAATAAAGAAAACGTGTTATTGCTAACCACGCTTTTGTTTATGAAAATCTTGGCCTATAAACTAATTGGTGTAGTCAGTGGGAGGAGTCTAATTTTACACCAACAAGTACAGTGTAAAACAATATGAAGCCCATGAGACCATGAGATGATGATAACTCATTGGTACATCATCATTAGAAGTCTAAAGTTAGCAAGCAGTCATAAAATACCATATAGGAACTATTGGACACTATTTCAGGATATTACTCTCAAACTTGACTTTCTGATCCATTGTAAATCGTACTCCGGAATATTTACATGTTACAGCAAACAAAATTTGAGTGTGTTCCTTCCTGATCAAAATTATCTCAAAAAATTTAAATAACAAGAAAAAGCAACTTGAAATCGGGCTCACTTAAACAAGGAAGAGTCTTTGTATATTTGGGCAAAGTCTAGGCCAAGCTCCTTCTCTGAAGATGTAGAAGTAACTTCCAACATCCACGTTGCAGGGTTATAATTATCTTTGATTTTTGGCACCCCTGGGATGCCCTGTTAAAAATATGGACCCAACAACAGATTAGTTATAGTCATGACAAATATCAGATGAAAAGTAGATTGGAGAAAAAATGTGAAACATAATGAAAGATTACTGACCTCAAAATATTCAATAACTCTACTGGATTGATAACCCAATGGTCCAGAATAGATGGTGTGTCCACCACTTTTCAAGAGAATTAACTGCATCATGCATTGTAGTTATATGATGTGTGCATCACAAAAGTATATGAATATATCTATACTGTTGATCATGCGACATACCGCATCAAATGCCTCAAAGATATCTATACTTGGCTGATGAATAGTGCAAACAATTGTTCTCCCTGTATCTACCACATTTTTCACAGCACGCATGACAATGGCTGCTGCTCTTGCATCCAATCCAGTGGTTGGTTCATCCATGAAAATGATTGAAGGATTCGCAACAAGCTCGACAGCAATTGTCAGCCTCTTGCGCTGCTCAGTTGACAACCCATCAACTCCAGGCCTGCCAACCATTGTATCCTTAATTTCATCAAGCTCAATAGTCCGAAGTACTTCTTTGACGAAATCCTGCAATTGGTATCATCATTAGTTAAATAGAAATATTGGAGGCAGCCGGAAAGATTATGGTGGGCGCATGTCATACATATTTTGTTTTTGAATCAATTTGAGGATCGAGACGTAACCAAGCCGAGAAAATAACAGATTCTTCAACAGTTATTTGAGGAGAGTGAATATCATTCTGTTCGCAGTAACCCGAAACCCGAGCAAATGTCTTCTGCACTTTAGGATACCCCCCAATCTTGATGTCTCCTTCCACCATACCACTAGTTTTTCTACCAGCAAGAACATCAAGAAGAGTGGTTTTCCCAGCTCCACTGACACCCATTAGTGCTGTTAAAACACCAGGTCTTACTGCTCCAGTGATGTCACAAAGAAGATGAAGCCTGTCATGCATATAACCATGCTTCTTCATTGCCTGAAACCATTAAGAAAATGCAGAGTTGCAATACATTATGTGAACCTATGGCTAAAACATGTTATTCACATTTAGAGGGGGTTAAATGTTTACCGCTGGAGTTTCAATAGAATATTGAACATCTTTAAACACCACAGTTAATGGTTCAAAAGGTAAAACCATTTTCCCTGCGAAACCAGAAAATAATGGTCATGGGCATAGAAGAGCTACTTTTGCAAAGGAACATATAGAAAAGCTTGAATAAAGATATAGAAGCATCAGACCCACAAACGACCAACCATTATGAGATTCTTTAGTGGTGCCTACATTTAGCTGGTTGATCTGTTCGTCAGTCTGTCCTGCATCAACAGATCTAGTTTCTCCTTGTATTTCAGATAGCTTCTCATTTGAAATGATGGCGCGAGAACCAGGAGCTGTATGTAGTGTAAATATTAGGTCCGTATATAGACTATTCCCATATGTGGAAATTTATTTAAGTGAATTACTTACCATTTAAATAACTAAGTGCCAGGGTAGATCCGACATTGAAAAAAAATGCAAACCCACATAAAGCCCCAATACAAACCCAATAGAGATATCCCTCATAATTTAATCCACGGCTTTCAAGCGTGGCATGCCCAATTGTTATGTTTGATGAAGTGACCTACATTATAAGATGAAGCCAAAGCTACAAAGATAAGAAATTACAGTGCAAGAATGATGTTAACTAGATATGGATGATATAAAAGACTAATGAGTTCTATCAGCATCACTACTTGTGCATTTAGAACTTTCACGTTTCTTTTGAATAGGGTCACCGTAGTATTTATCATTAGACGAAAGAAAATGCTTAATCATGTTGAAATGGTGCATAGAAGACAACCAGCTGATTTTGGGAATGTGTATGAGTGTATCAAAGGACAACATAAGTAACTGCCATGAATAGTGTTTGCTATTCTAACTCTTATAAGTGGCATCAACAAAAGGTTGTTCAGCACATTGCATGAAGAAACATATGGCCATATCACAATGGCATTTTATTATATGATTACAGCACTGCATAAGCTCACCTTTTGCCAACGTGGAGCGAGGAATTCATTAACAGCAAGGCCAATCTCACCATATGTCAATGGAGAAACCCAGAATCCCCATTTTAACCAAACTGGCATGGAACCTGCAAAAAATACCACAACCTTAACTTTATTTTCTTTGACAAAGAAAGCTTTAATAACGGCTAAATTGTTTCACTTACTTTTTGGGATAATAAATCCGCCAAATAGCATGAGAGTTAAGAGTGCAAAACTACCAGCTGCAGCAGATCTAACAACTGTCCGGCATACAGTACCCAGAAAGCGGAACATGGACGTAGATGCGAAGTGAAGTACAAAAAAAATAAGTAACTGGCGGAAAAACCTGAAAAATATGTAAAGATATTAGATGAACATGTCATAGATTTCCTTTCACATAAATCATAGAAAAAGTTAAAACGGGATTATCCTTTTCAATTTTATCAGGTCTTTATTACTTCTTAACAAAGAAAAATACCAAATATGCTACCTTCCAGCCTCGGGAGTAAATCCTATGACATAGTAAGTTAGAGATGTCCAGACCACAGCTTCCATCAATGAAAGAGGGATTTTGAGTATGGCAGCCGGGACTGAATATGCCCATGCTGGGTAGAAATAGAGGTCCCTTTGTTTGTAGAAAACTCCGAGCCTCCCAACAGTCAATTGAAGCTCCGGAAATCCATCAACAAGCAGAATGACAAGAGCATAGAATAAAGCGCCCAGATAGTTATTTGCTCCAATGACATCAACATCCATCCGAGTTCTCAAAAAAACTGTCATTGCGATTGATGCAATTATGACAAGCTGCAAAGATATAAATAATTCTCTAAAGATTGAGAAGTATGAAGTAAATAAAAGATTCACAGACATCAATTATGTAAGCTGGGTAAATTGATCTGCCAGAAATTTAACTATTTCAGAATGCAAGAAAATATTGATGCTCACCTGAACAGATTTGAATACATATATAAAAGAGTTCCTTTTCATTAGAAGATATTCTCTTGACATACAGGCTTTAAAGAGATCCCATTTAGGAAGAGAATAGGCACTAAATGAGATTGCATTTTTATGGCTCTCTGACTTCTGAAATGGCACCGAGAGAGCTTCACTAAGTTTCTTCCCTGAAGTGCTTTGCTTAAATTTCT
Organism: Lithospermum erythrorhizon; assembly: GCA_019722365.1. Lineage (NCBI taxonomy): Eukaryota > Viridiplantae > Streptophyta > Magnoliopsida > Boraginales > Boraginaceae > Lithospermum > Lithospermum erythrorhizon. The sequence goes on from JADFUC010000461.1 coordinate 79,122, forward strand.
TCGACAAATTATCAATGGAAATGTAACTGGGAGCTTCTTCACTTCTACTCCAGTACTGTGCTTGATCTTTTCTTGATATAACCTAGAGAAAAGTTAAAGTAAATCATTATGGACTTATGCTCATCATTTGAGGACAGCAGCTAGCAAATAAAAGACACCAACGATCAACTTGCCTCCTGAAGAAAGTCAGCGACTCCTTTTCTTTCAGGACACTTGAACCCCAAACTCCCAAAGAATTCCAAGATATTACTACGTGGTCCTTGATAAATGATTTTTCCTTCACCCATCAAGATGATGTCGTCAAATAGATCAAATGTTTCTGGTGCTGGCTGAAGAAGTGATACCAGTATAGTTGCATCTGTAAGATGTGCTAGCTGCTGTAGGCAAGCAACAATCTGATAAGTAGTTGAGCTATCCAGGCCATTTGATATTTCATCCATAAATAGAGCCCTGGTAGGACCAACAATCATTTCCCCTGCATATTGTCAAGAAAATGAATACGTGTATTTCTGAAGTTAATGCTTATAGTAAGTCATTATCTCATATGTGATCCGTTGATAGTGTTAGATCGGGTATACATAACATGTTCATTGAAGTTACCTGTTGTTAATCTTTTCTTCTGACCACCAGAAATACCTCTTCTCATAGGATCACCAGACATAGTGTCTGAACAAATATCAAGTCCTAGAATCTGAAGAACAGTTTAAAGGATGGGAGGCACTTAGCAAAGTAACAGAAATGGGAGAAGCTGAAAGGACATTAAATTTATGAGGAGACGTACATACTTTCAATATGTAGTCTGTCTGAAGAGTTCTTTTCTGTCCTTCAACAGATATGGCCTGTGTAGATTGAAATGAAAAGGTAAGAAGTTACAATGGTAACTTCTGTAGCTACTTCTTGAACATGAAACACTAGAAATGCAATATAGGCCCTGATTTATTTTCAACTTTGAATAAATTTTATCTAGTGATTAAGGATCTCTTCTACAAATTTGTGGTAGGTTAGTTTCATACATTGCATTATTGCCCTATTCATGACCAAACAGCACATGTCAATCTAGTTAGGTTCACATCCATAAAACAGCAGATCGTTTCATGCTTAGCTTTCAGCAGTCCAATCTTCATGGCTATATGATGGCAAGAGAGCCTGTAGGAAAAACTGAAGGTGTAGGGGTAGTCCCAGGAGGTGCTGTATATGGTCATTAGCTACATTCTTTAATGTCAGCACAATAGAGTAAATCATAAAGAAGTGTCTATCACCAGTTAGCCACTGTAAATCTTTTGAGTAGCACATAAGTTCTAGTAAAAAGTACTAAGTATTGCGTGAAACAGGTTTAATCTTTTATAAGGACTCCCTACTTATATAGCAAAAAGCAGTAGGGATTTGGATACATCATCTTAATCGGATTAGAGCTTCTAGCACTTTGTCTATAAGGTATCTCTTCGAGATCTAAAATCAAGATTACCCCCCCACCCCCAAAAAAAGGAAAAAGAAAAGAAAATGAAGACCAGAAGCAGAATAATGTAAAAGTTTAACAACAGAGCAATTGACATTCTTGAATGATACTTCCTCTGTGAACTTTCACCCTCAAGCTTTTACCCCATTGGGTGTAGTACCTCCAAAAGAACTAGTGAAAAGGAAGGCCTAGACGCCTCTCCCTAATAACTAAAGCTGCTAGGCGCAAAATTATGTAGCCTCTCCAAGTACTATTTAAGTGGAATTCAAGCAAGAGATAAAAAATGGAAGACAAAAGTTATTACTCCGTATTAAAGATTTACCTTCATATAAGTATCTATATCTGGATCGGGTACAATTCCTGCCTCTTTTTCCCTTCTGCTTAGCTCAGTCATAATTTCTGCACAATCCATATTATATGCACAAATTAAGAGCTTGCTGGTGAATGTATTATCGGACTTCTTTTTGCTGCATGCATACCTGCTCTGGTTCCAACACCTTGACAACAAGATGAAAAATCAAGTGTCTCCCTAACAGTCATCTCAGGGATATGTAGGTCATATTGGCTTATATAAGCAGAAGTTTTCTGTGGAACAAATTCTCCCAACTTATATCCATTGTAAGATATATCCCCCGAAACCTGAATGAGACGAAGATGTTATTGTAATTTCATGAACTTGAGTGAATACAAAAAATATTGCAGACGAAGTCTATCTATACAAACTTTAACAAAAGCCACTTTGACAATCTAAAAAACTTGGTTGCATATAAGATTAGGGCATCAACAGTCAAGGCAGTGGGAACAAAAACCTTAAGAGTTTTATCAAGATTCCCTGAAAGTGATTTCAACAGTGTTGTCTTTCCACATCCTGGAGGGCCCAGAAGGAGAGTCAATCTGAAACAAGGATGAAGTGCTTCATGAGCACAACTTTTCAAATAAAAGATAATAATCACGTTCTTTGCATTTAACACGATGTGTAGCCAGAGAGAATAAAGTAATGATGTAAGAGTAATACTGCGTAAGGGGAAGCTTAACCAATGACTTGAAAGTTGCATTATCTCTATGGAAGAAAATCAGGGATAAATTGGCTACATATATACAACTGAATCACTCTCTTCCAATGGAAACAATAAAAACAGTGGAAAGTTCGATCATCGTGTAACAAATGGATGGGTAGACGACTTCGATCATCGTGTAACAAATGGATGAGTAGACGACTGGTAACTTTATCAGGCAGAAGAAAGCTGATGAAGCAGCCTTACGAGTTCTTATAATTCCTCTAAAAGCCTGAGAATTGTAAGATTCATAATGCTACATAGAAACTGAATGTGTTAAATTCCTTATAGTCAAGAACAGACAAGATTTCCATCTTTACCTTCCAGGCTCAATCATGCCACTTGCATCATTGATGATGCTTATCCTTCTCATACGTGCCTTTAAGCCTGAAAGCCTGGCGAGATCCTGTTATCAATAGAAAGTGGTTATCAATATTTATCAAAGTATAAAGAAATAGATAAATAAAATGAGACCAGTGAGAGATTGGCAAACTCAGTGCAATCTGGTATAAGAGTGTCGACGTAAGAATTATGCATAAGCATTAATTTTAAAGGAATGCGACATTTGGCATCACTTAAGCCTAGAAATGATTTTAGTAGCCATTACCTAATATAGAAAAATTGCTTCATATTTCTGAATTCTTAGACGTCATTTTACTGCTTTTCTTTGGTTCATAATTTACTGAATAAATATGATCTTTTTGCAAAAAATAGGTAATAAAGCATCAAAGAAAGTCACAGATAGAGTTGTTTGAGAGGATTTGAATATATTTTAGCATATAAAGGTGCTGCAAATATAGATTTTTCATATGATAATTTAAATCAATTGAAAGCTAGGATTGTAGGTCTTCGCATGACTTGAACATTAGATGAACAGATGTGACTTTGCTAAGCCATTCCACTACTTAAGAACTTCAAAAACTCACCAAAAATATGCTCTTGAAAGAATTCCACAGAGTTGGCAAGGGCTTTCCATAAACAACTTCACATTCTGCCTTTATATTCAAATTGGTATACCTCACTTCCACAGTGGGCCGTTTTATGCCAACCCTGCAATAATCAATTGGAACCCATACTTAATATAGAAGAATAAATACTCAAACTAAATCAGAGATATAAAATATCAACAGAACTTAAAAATGAAGGGCAGACATCAAGCTCCCGCTACTTGATTTCCATTTGCCAAGTAATGAAACGTTGAGAGGTTAACACAATAAGCATAGCAATACCATGGTAGCTTAAAACCCAGAGATATTTAAACTGCTAAACTTTATACCTTTAGAAAATATACAACGGTCTATGCAAATTGAGAAACCATAATAACTAAAAGATGCATCAGATTGTGCAATTGTATTGTAAAGCCAATATTAAAAAATAAAATCCTCTTTTCCTAGGGACAGGGGATTGATTGCGTACTTATTTATTCGTTTTCTGATCTTATGCAACAACTCAAGATTGTCATGCTCAATATGTTTTATCATCTTCTCAATGAACAAATGCCTATCTGCTGCATCAAGCTTAGTAACATTGACCTTCCGCCTCCTCTTAGCATCAGGATCATTCCCATCACTAGCATCGAACAATGAAAACTTTACTCGATCAACGGTAGGAGTTCTCTGAATTTCATTCCACAACATAACATCTTCTTCATCATAATCAACATCGTGTGTCGAATTGCTTCTGAAACTCGCCGCAGCACGCCTGACAGATAATCTCAGACTTCTTCCTATATCCGACAACTCATTCCTTATTGCTTCTATTCCATCTCCATTAACTAACTGAGCCATCTTTCAAACTAAGTACTTTTAACAATCTCTCCTTTTCATAAAGTATTTATACACGAGTATATATGTAAACTCATGAAAGTTGATGAGGTAAGACCATACCTCACCTCTTTCTATACTTTATTTGAACGAATACCAAAATGCTGTCGTATACTTAATAAAAGAATATAACAAATAAGCAAGAGAGATACAATACTCATACATTGCTAAAGTCAACGAAGAGATAATAATCCCCAAAGAGTTGACTTTGAATATATACTTTTTTTTGGTAAAAAAATCAACCCTTGTCACTACAAGGACTCAATCCCGAGATCTCATCATATGAGTAATATCCCGTGGCCACTAGACTAACCCTAGTGGTTCTTTGAATATATACCTTGATTGCTTGTTGAGTACAAACTACATAACAGTCTGACTACATAATTATTCACTTCAGCTGGATCATACATTGTTGACTTTTGCAGTCTACATTTTTTGTAAGAATATATCAAAGAGTTAGTACACAACTATAAATATTGTCAAATGGAGGGAAACCAACTTGAACAAAAAGTTGAATTTAATAGAAAAAAACATAATCTTGCTATTAAATACAACTTTGACATTATAATGATATGCTCAAGAATGGTTGTTGGAAGTTGTAGTTGAGCGTAACAATATACCAGCACGAAGTATATTCTCCCTTAAATGGACACAAATCCTAAGTCTTAATTTAAGCACTTATGCTGCTTCATTGCATTTTTTTATTATCATAAAATGTGGCGATAAATAAATCATTCAAATAAAAACGAAACACAAAATACCATACAAATACAAGTTTTAGACGGAAAAATAACAATCCTTTCAAATTTAAATAAGAAACATCGAACAAAGACTCAAATTCTGTCCCATTTTCAAACATGATCACATTCCAATCTCCATGATGATAAAATGAAAGTGACAAAAGATGGTCAAATACTCGAAGTCAACGTACATATTGGTATTTTTTTATTTTCATGTATGATTATTAACAGCAATAAAAAAAAATACCATGATACTATAAATAATCAAATAAAGATTGATTTTTCAATCAGTCATTACAAACTGGCATCTTTCGTTTTTCTCCAAAATTTGTATAAGAGACTCGTGAGATTGTTTTATTACATGAAATAAACTCCATGTGAACATGAAGCACATGAATGCAAGTAAACCATTGACATGAACTACTTCATGCATTAAATTATTATTTGGATAATATTAATTTTGAGGGTGATTAATTTTAATTTGAATAAAAACTAATGTAAGGTAAATCAATTTCTAAATATAAAACTAATTTTTAAAATTCAATTTCGATTTCATATAGATTAGATTTCAAAGGCATAAATGGAGCATAAGCGACAAACAATATACCTTGATAAAATAAATAATAGCTGAGAAGGCGCCATTTCCGAGGCGGTAAATGAGCGAGAGTCTTAGAAATGTTAGCCTTTTAGAACAACCCCATTGTTGTGTGGAGTTCAGTCATGCAGTAGTAAAATACCGTGACCAGGCGGTTTTAAAATGCAAATGCTGCATCAGTTGGCCTTGAGACTATAACACCAAACAGTAAAATACTATTAAAAAGGATTTAAAAATGATTATTTTGTTCACAATAGAAAGCTTATCAAATCTTACCACGGGTTAAAAATAGGGAGGCTAAAATAGTAATTTCATAGATCCTTTAACACTGTTTAGTTGGACATAAAGCTAAAGAAACAGTAAGATAAAAAGAGGATAAAATAATTATTTTATCACACATTTATTAATATAATTGTTGAGATAAAATAGTCGTTTGAAATATTTTTAACACTGTTTGGGTGTGGGTTTAGATATTCCCACTTTTTAATCTTATTTTATAATTTTCCATAATAAACCATAAATTAATCTAAACAAAGATAATAAAATATCTAAAATCATAACAAATAACTAATTAAAAAAGTCATTTTTTTCTCGATTATCGCAAAACAGCTCAGCAATCAAAATAATTAAACAAATAGGACAATCTTTTTGGGACAGAAGGTTACTATTAGTCACGAGCTGCAAATTAATCGAGATTTAATTTATTTATTTTTTGAATTTTTAATACTTCGATTATAGAGAGAGAGATGAAATATTAATCAACATTTCCTTAATGTAATATATATATACTTCGACTATTTCATTTTTTTGAATAAATTAATATTTGTATGTTATATTCCTATTTTAAAATTTGATAATGTATATATGAGTGTGATTTGAGGAGAATATTACAGTATTTGATGAAAAGGTTTGCGATATTTTGGAAAATTCACTAATTTTAATATAGTTTGCATTGAAATTTATAGAATTTTAGCATTCACTTAGTAATTGGAATGATTAGAAGATGAATATACGGTTCTATGAATTTTGATTATAAGTGTTATTGTTACGAATTGTCGCTTAATTAATGTTTGTGAAGTATTTTTATTTTTTAAATTCAAATTAAGCGTAAATTTAGCACATGGGCCGAGTGAACCTCGTGATTCACGAGGAATATCACGTCTGTGAAAATATAATTGATTTGGTTTTGTGAAGTGGTTGCTGATCACAATTGTTGATTTTTACTGAATGATGTTTTGCTGTTTTATTAGTTTGCTAGGTGTTGAAAGGGCGATGCAATGGATGTCTAGGTAGTTTCGTGTTGGGGTAAGGTTTGTTTTTTTTTGGGTAGTGAGCGTGTGAAGGGATTCGAGGTATGGAGAACAAAAAAGGAGATGATCACGAGGTTATTGAAGCATCTGTTGTGCCTGTGAAAGTGGATAGGTCTGGATTTGTAAGTCCAGGAAGAGTGAATTCTCCAGACCGGATATCACAAGGAGGAGATCAGGCGTTGAGTTCGAAAGGTATGCCACTCTCCTTGGCAATGTTCAGTTAATTCTGAAAACTCAATAGGATCAGCTTTCGATAATTGTATTAGAGAGGTATCAAAATCGAGTTATGTGCATTGAAACTTCTGATCTTCTTTTAGCATGTGAGGGTGTTGGACTTATCGTTCTTAATTGAAGTGACAGATAAAATGAAAGTCTTTAGTAACAATCTTTCGTGATGAATTGTTAAACTAACAAAGATCAGCGTAGTTCAATATTTGGAAAAAATGGTGGTGTGGCTTCTGGAAGCCCCTACCTGATTTATCAAATTGTTTCCAGTTTGTTTTGCATCAGTTTTTGTTATCAGCAGTTTCATAAGAGTTTAGAGACGTATTTATGGTAAATTTGATGTGATGCCATTTACAAGCATGTAACTCATGTGCTGCACATATTTTACTTTTGTTTAAAAAGTTTCTTGTTAGATTTTAGGGAGCAAAGAAGGATAAGGAAATGGAGGAAGATGATTGGAGTTGGAGGAAGTGACTGGAAACATTATGTTAGGAGAAAACCTCATATTGTCAAAAGGCGGATAAGAAAAGGGATTCCTGATTGTCTAAGGGGTTTTGTCTGGCAGTTGATCTCAGGAAGTAGAGACCTCCTATTGATGAATCCAGGAGTTTATGAGGTTAAACGTTTTAACTTAAGAGTTAGATTCATCCGGTCAAGTTCATTTTATTGTACTGACGTTTAAAGTTTTATTGTACACGTTTTAATTACACTATTTTCTCCAGCAACTAGTGATATACGAGACATCGACTTCAGAACTCGATATTATAAGAGACATCTCTCGTACATTTCCATCTCATGTTTTCTTCCAGCAGAGGCATGGACCTGGTCAAAGGTCACTCTACAATGTTCTGAAGGCATACTCAGTATATGACAGAGATGTTGGTTATGTGCAGGTCATTATTTGAAATATTTAAACAGTACATATACTGTTGTTGCATGTAAATATATGCCGGATCATTTCCACTGCAGGGTATGGGATTTGTAGCCGGTTTATTACTTCTTTATATGAGTGAAGAAGATGCATTTTGGTTATTGGTTGCATTATTGAAAGGAGCGGTTCATGCTCCTATGGAAGGGATGTATTTGGTAAACTTCTTATTTTTTATGTTGCTTTTGATTTTATTTTATTTGTTACATTACTACTGTCTGAGATTACATTCTGAACATCATTAATATTTTTCATACTCTGCATCATTAGTTTAGTTATTTGGATACTCTTATCTTTGCCAACATCATAACTGTGAGTAAGCTCAATGATTTAACATATCATCTGAATTTTTGTTCTTAGTTTTAAGAATGATGGTTTCTCGTTTATCTATATTCTAGTTGCCGAGTGAAAAGGAAATTACTAGTCACTTGTGCATTTGACAAGGCTTTAAACCTAGTTGCATTTATTGTAGTGAAGTTATTATAGTGGCGAGTACAATTTCGTTAATTTGTAAATTATCTATTGGCCATGATACCCCAAAGGCTGTGGCGGATGTTCTACATTAGTAAAGTGAACTCGGTGTGATTGACTCTGTCAAGCATACTCCAAAGCCGGTACTCTTTCCCAAGGCTTAGGTCTTTAATTCGGCTGCCTTTTTTGGCTTGCCCTTGAACCCCTTTCTTGTACTATGTTAGTTCACTTCCTCGAACTGGGGAAAGTGATTATGCTTTTTATGTCAACCAGGTTGGTCTGCCTCTTGTGCAACAGTATCTTTTTCAGTTTGAGAATTTGGTGAAAGCATTTCTGCCGAAGTTGGGAGAACACTTTTCCAAAGAGATGATCAATCCCAGCATGTATGCAAGTCAGTGGTTCATAACAGTTTTTGCATACTCATTTCCTTTTCCTTTAGCTATTAGGATATGGGATGTGTTTCTTAGTGAGGTCAGTGAAGTATCAATTATCTCTTTGTCCTTGATATTCAGTCTATTTCTTTATGCCGAGGCTTAATATATTTTCCTTATTCAGGGTGTCATAATTGTTTTCAAAGTTGGATTGGCTTTATTAAAATACTGCCATGATGATCTGGTGAGTTTCAACTGCTTTCAGTTTTTAGCATTATGCGTGTCTTCGCTTATGTATCATTTTCTGTATGTCAGGTGAAACTACCATTTGAGAGACTCATGGTTGCTTTGCGTAACTTCCCCGAGGATGCCCTGGACCCCGATACACTATTGCCACTAGCTTTCCCAATTGAGGTTCGCTTTCTTCTTTTTATCTCATACCAACGAATGCTCATGTATTCTTACTTTTAGCAACTTCGGTTGCTGGATTTTCTATTGATGTACACCTGTACAGCGAACTTGCTCTATCATTGTACTGGTGATTATTGGTACGGTATTGCAAAATGTGTGTTGCAAGGACTTACTTGCCTTCCACATTTTTACTTGCCTTCCCTTTTGTATAGATGAACAGAAGAAAGTACCATATTATAATGCTAAAATAATTATAGCGACTGTCCTGAATTATAGTTTCTCAGCTCCTGATTCTCATATTGTGTCAAGACTCGACTGTCCATGGACAAGAGTCAAGATGAAGGAAATATCATTCAAATTACATCTTATTCAGAGGTTACAAATTACGTACATGTTATTCAGAGGTTAAGTTCTCTTTCATTACTTTCTGAATTTGTCTGATTAGGTTTCCGACCAGTTGGCGATACTGAAAGAAGAGTACGAGAAGCAGCATGGAAAGCCGCCACCCATATCCCCATGATGGGCGGAATCAGTAACCCGACATAAAGATTGTACATTTGTACCGAAGACTCATGTCTTGTCCAGTTAAGTAGACTTATTCAGACATAAGTGATTCTTTAATTCTTTTCAGAAACCTCAGTCTGCATTGTTATGTAAATATATATTACATCCATGCTTTGCTGAACAGCTAAAGTCTTGATATAGAGATTTAAAAAAATCTTCTGCAGATACCTAGCTTCTTCTCCTCATTCCTTGTCTTTGTTTAGTGTAACTATATTTCAGTGGAAATAAAGCATTTTCAGCAAACAGTTCACAATAACTTATTTCAGTAGAAACGCCCCCTTGGAAGATCATTCACTAATAATTGTGAAATCACATCTCTTATATACTGGAGAAAACAGATGAATATGCATGGAAAACACAATACTCTAAGGGAACACCACAACAATGTTAAGGCTTCCAATATAACCTACAAAATTAAGCTTTATTACAAACCGAAATGATTTCTAAATATAAAGTTCATATATAATATTGTTACAAAAAAAAAAAAAGAACAAAAGAAACTCCATAACAACTAGTATACTTTGAGCTAAGATGAAACCACAGCTGCAACTATTAAAATTTTCGAACTTTACCTAACCTAGAATGAAATATGGCTTCGAATCTTTCATATTTTAACATACTTTATCATAGTTACACAGATTTTTTACTTCCATATGGACCGACTCCTTTAAATGAGCTATAGGGAGAAGGAGATGGAGGACTTGAAACTTCAATTACCCCTTCCAGCATCTGCACAACGTTCTTCATGAAAGGCCTCAGAGATGGATCCTCCTGAATACACCAAATGGCTATCATAACTAACCTCTGGACCCTTTTCATATCGCTCCTCGCCTCTTCATCAGTCTCCACAAGCTTCTCCAATTTCTTCTGTTTATAGCAATCATAGACCCAATCACTTAGTATTACTTCCTCTTCATTTTCCACATCCAATTCGACATTTTTCCTACAACAAATGATCTCTAGTAGAACAACTCCATAGCTGTAAGTATCTACTTTTGCGGTTACTGGAGTACTCCTGAACCATTCTGGTGCGACATAGCCTTTAGTCCCTCTGATGGCTGTTTGAGTGCGCGTTTGATCATTAATTAGAAGCTTAGCTAGTCCAAAGTCTGAAATTCTTGCGGTAAATGAATCATCTAAAAGGATGTTTTGAGGCTTGATATCACAATGAATGATTTGTGTGCTACACTCTTCATGCAGATACATCAGCCCCCTCGCAACCCCTATAGCCATTTGTATCCGTTTATTCCAGTCAGGCCTCAAGATCCCGAAGAGGAAACTGGCTAGAGTGCCATTGCTCATAAACTCATACACCAAAAGCCTGTGGGGATCTTCATCACAGAATCCAAGTAGGCGGACCAGATTCTTGTGGTGAGTCTTAGCTATTGTTGTCGCCTCTGTTTTGAACTCTTTTTCGGTTTCCTCTGCCCATCTGTCTAGCTTCTTAACTGCCACGATATTGGTGGAATATGAAGATGATACAACCCCCTTATAAACAGTTCCAAAAGCTCCTCTTCCTAGTTCCTCCTTGAATCCATCTGTTGCTTCATCGAGTTCCATGTAACTGAATGGCCGAAGACTAGTCTCCATAATGCTTGAAACAATTTTTCTTTCGTTTCTTTTATATATAAAGAAGTATAGACAAAAACCAATTGCAAGAAAAAGTAGGAAGTTAAGAAAGACTGAACTACCTAAGAGAATTGCAAGAACCAGATTCAGAGCAGAATTGTCTTTAGGCCCCTTATCTGAATTTGTAGATTCGGATACTTTAGAAGAATTGTCAAATCTTGGTACTTTTACTAGAGCTTTTCCATAAGTATCTCGTTCCACCCTTCCATTCGAAATTGGCATTTTCTTCTTCCAGCAATTTCCTTCTTTCATAGTAGTCAGTAAGCAATTGCAGTCATTTAAGCACGACCTCCTGCAATCGTCTTCATTTGTCAAAGGGAATCTATCATAATTAGCTGATGTAGGCCAATATGTATTTGGTAGCTCCCGCATATCATATAGTTCATCTTGATTCGAAACTCCTGGATCACATCTTTGCACCTTTTCTTGCTTGCAGTCACTGTACTTGTTATTGGTATCGGTGTAAGAGAATCCCGGAAGGCAATTGCAGGCAGGCCTTCCAGCAGAATCAAGAGTGCAGATGGCGTTAAATCCACATGCGCCACTGCCTTCATCTCCAATCCAAGAACCAATACCTCCATCTCCCACCATGCTAGAACAAATATCTTCGGGTACAAACCATATACTAGACCAAGAGTAAACCCACGTTCCATTGTTTGGAGCCTTTGGGTGAGCATACAGGGTGAACAATCCATCAAAATCAATTGAAGCTCTCACGTAATTATCCTTCGTTGAAACAAAGGACCCCGATGTTAGTTTTGTTGCATTTCCATTTCTTCTGTTAATATAAATCTCCCCTGAATCATTGAAAGTCACCCTAATCCCAGAATTCACTCTATTACTATCATCAGCAGTGCCACTTTGATAGTAAGAAGGATAAGCAAGACCCGATGGCAGAACAATCGGATTGAGCACAAGATCACCATTTGATAGAAAACGCATCTGGAACTTCCCTCTAGAGTAGTTGGTTGGCGATTTCCGGGATGATAACACTGCTCCAACTTCCAATACTTGAGTTGGTAAAATGGTGTCCGCAGGGTGTTTGAAACTCTCCCAAATGTAACTGCTGGAATTTCCATTTCCAAGAACAAAGTTTCCTGAGTCTAGTAAGGCAGCATGAGTAGGCCTATTAGAACTCGACTCAGCTTCCCATAGAACTTCACCTCTCGATCCTGTGAGTTTCAACTGGCCATCGTTTGTTAGCTCGATTTTCGATTCTTTCCCTGCTGGATTGTCCCCATTTGCATACCAAACAATGGTTTTATCTGGTATCTTCTCAAACCAAATTGCAAGCAAGAAAAGATCCTGATCACCTGGGCGGCGAAACCCAAAGGCGAAGACACCATTTGGTGATAACCAAGAAGAAGAATCATCACCTGATGCAAAAATAGAAGATCCTAACTTAATTGTACCATCTGATTGAGAATTTCCTGAAGCTAGTAAAACAGAAACAAACAATAAATAAAGAAACTGGTTCTTGTTTATTATGACTTTAGACATTGTTTCCTTAACTGCATAAGAAATCTACTCAATTCTTTTCAACTCTATAAAGGTTTCAAACAGCTTGAGAAAAGCAGGCATTGAGTCCTAAATGTAAATTATTTTGTCTTTATAAAAAAGAATGCAAAATTGAGTACGTAATTTGACAACCTTCATCCAAATGTTGCCAATATATTGGACAGGAGAATGATAACCTTCAGTTTATCAAACTTGGTATTTGTTACTATTTTCATCTTTAGACTAATGTTTGAATCCTGTTGGCCTGAAAAGTTATGCCTAACATATAATTTGACTAAGAAAAGTCAGCATGACTTCAACATAAACAATGCATGAGAAACAAATAATATTTTATGATAAACAATGCATGATTCATCATTATGACAAGTATAATGAATTTTTTTGATAGCTAAATCGATGAATTTGAAGAGTTTTTTTGATGGGTCATTGTTGCATGTTATTATTACTATATATAATGATCAATTCCATCAAACATTGGCATTTGACTTTGTTTTATCAATTGAAGACACCGAAGATTTCAAGGGGGGAGAATGCTTTGCTAACAAGAATATTTTTAAGAATCAAACATTGGCATGATTCTATTGGTTTTAATTTACGAGTCGAACCGAATTGGCCGGCGGCTAATGGTAATTATAGGGTTTACTTTTGGTTTAAACTCAAATAATGTAATTATAAATAGGCTTAACAAGTCACTTCGCCAGTAACTCTCCAATCTCCATCGGCGGCTTCACAGGTTCATTAATAGCTAACAAGGTCACTTTTCATAGTAAGTCTTTCATCAATTGTACTCGTATATTGTTTTGTGAGATTATTGCGATTACATTAATGATGTTTGTTTTCATAGTAATCTAGTGTTAGTGTAACATGCACTCAAGAATAGTGTTTTTTATTAGAAGCTAGTAATATATTACGTGCGTTGCTGACTTGAAGCAAAAATGAAATAATATGTAATATTTAACGTACGCCTTCTGAGTAATAAATTTATGTATTAGTTACTACTCACTTCATTTAAATGCTATAGGTCTTTAAAATCTCCTTTGGCATATATTAAAGAAACCATTATAATATTGAGAATGTGTAATGATTGAGTGTAAGTTATTATTTCTTATATAAGTGAACCAATAGAAGATGTTGTTTGAGTTGACCAAAGTACAAAAGTAACTTTTGAACATTAATTTTTTACATTGAAATTTTAGGACGACATACAATTTGAATAAACTAATAATTGTTAAAAGGTCTTCTATTATGAAATGGAGATAATATATGATTAGCTATTTATTCAAATAAGTAAATTATAAATATTCTAATAGTAAGTTGTTTTAAATTAGAATAAATATAAATTTTCTATTTCTATTTTATATATATTTCAACAAATATATTTTAGACTCGAATCACAAAATAGATATAATATCATTACATTGATGCGTAGATGGTTGGTTCAAGTTTTCATGAAGACGTGTTGTGACCGTTGGCATACGACCGCGTTGTATTAAGACATGCTTGCCCGAGAGTAAAGCGATTGAAAGGTATCGGATAATACCATTTGCATGGATCGGAATTAAAGAGATTTGTTACATTATACAAGATTTGGTAATCTATAGAATCTCGAAAGATATTCTTTGAAATCGAATTGGTTGTTAAAGCCAGTGTTGGAGTTATAGAAGAATTCCGTGTACTTATGGAAGGTGGCGGATTGCATGTAACTTGTCTGCATAAATGAGAGTCGAAACCCTCTGAATCTACACTATAAAGACCGTTGAATTGAAGAATGAAAGTGGCCGAAACATTTTTTATTAGTGAAATTCTTGTATTGAGAGAAAAAAAATATCTTCGTGTGTAGTGTAGGTCGATTGTGTTAGAAGAAATCTCACACTCTTGAAACTATTATGCGGTTGTTCTTAGCGTTGTTATGTGATCATTGAGAGCTTTTATTAAGATTGTATTTAAATTAGAACCTTTGAATAGTGTCGACAAAGGGAAAACATGAATGGAGGTTCTTGAGTCTTGGGTAAGTTGAAGGTTAGTTGGGCGTCGGCGAGGCGTTTGTATAAGACCTCACCTTGAGCCACGCCTTCAAGAATAGTGGAAGTTCTCCCAGAGACTGGTGGCCCCCAGCGTAGGTGACGTTTCACTTGGCTGGTAACGATTTTGGTGTGATTTGCTACGGTCATTTGCTTTATTGTGTTTTTGATCTTCATTTGTGCGTGAAGTGTTTATTTGGTTGGACAACGACTATTGTTTAGAAGAATTCACTTTTTCATATTGAATTTCTTTTTATAGTTTTGAAGGTAATATATAATGGGATCGATAATAGAGACGACAAGTATCAATTTTTTTTTTACGTATCTTAATATAGTCTTTTTAGGAATTATAAAATTATACTCCTAAAATTTAAAGTACATATAACTAAAATTTTCATTCTTTACCATTTTGAATTTATCAAAATGTTTATATATAACTAAAGTATACAACTCCAACCTTCTAATAGTTTAATCTCTATCAAGGTGGGTAAGGAATGTTATATAGTATATACATTCATAAATTTATTAGGATCGAACGTGATTAATAATAATTAGGATAAAACATATTAATATTCACTGATACTTATTTTAAGTTTTATATAATTTAATCTATATTTAGTCATCCAATTAATCTTTGTCAACTATTTTAAATTTTGTAGAATTAAATATCTCTCTATATACATAATTGAGTAAGTATTAAAAAAAATACGAGTTAAAAAGATATAACTAACCTATTGAGAATTTTTGTATATGTTCATGGGATAAGAAATATAATATAGTTGTTTGTATCTTCTTTGTTGAACTTATTAAACAATGCACTTTTATCTGATTATGAATAAATATGAAGAATTTTAATTTCAAGTTTTATATATCATATCTAAGAACATTAATAATATTTTTTCAGTTTTCAAGAGACTCCAGTATCTTTTGATACGTTATTACAATCAGATAATCAACATATCAAATTCTATGCATAGTAAAAAGATAATCAATAAAAATATTATTTATGACAATTAGTATATACCTTTTTCGTTCACCACATGCAAAACTCTAATTGTCTATAATTCTTGTTGGGCTTGACATTAGTGAGGAAAAGCTTACTTCTAGTGTGATATATAAACAAATATGAGAGAAATTGGTTCACTTCTTTGAGAGCACATGATGGCTTGCTAGCTAATTATATATATTTATACAATTACTTCCTTTAGAATGCATTAAGTAAGTTTAATCATAAAAAAATTATTTGAGAAAATAGGAATTATAGTTGTAACTTCCAAGAGGTGGAATAATAAGACTATTGTAACTCCCCAACCACTATAAATTATCTTAAACTACAATTTTAATGTATTTTTTATACGATATGAAATGTAAAATTTATTTACTGCCTATTTTAAGATCAAATTACTATGAAATACTAAGAGTATTGTAACTTCCAGTCATTATAGAATTATCTTAAAATATAATTTTAATGTGTGTTTATTATTGTGATGTAAAATGCATTAATTTATTTACTTTATTTTATTTTTAAGATCAGTTATGGAATAATAAGATTATTGTAACTCTCAATCACTATAAATTGTCTTAAAATATAATTTTAATGTGAAATGCATTAATTCGTTTACTTATTTTATTTTTAAGAGTAATTATTATTTTGGCTGATAGGGAGTTTCAACTCCTTTTTATAGGTTTAGTTTTTTCATGTAATGTATTTCACTTATACCTCTATTTTAATAAAATTCATCACTCGTTTACCAAAAAAAAGAGTAATTATTATTTTATTCTAATAATAAACTCAATATTTTTTAATAATAATAAACACTATATAAGTAATAAAATACTATGAAATAAAAGATAATATTTATTATATATTTATATCAATTTTTTTAAGTTAAACTACAAAGTTACCAAGTAATTTCGATGTTTTTAAGTATAGATATGGCTAAATATATCTTAGCAAAATAAAATTATAATATAATAATTTCAAAATAAATACTAATGAAATTTATAACCATAAGTATAACTAATATGACTTTAATGAAATGTATGCATTTTGTTTTAGTGGACTAATAATAACTCATTAATATTTAAAAAAAAAACATAAGTTAAAAGATCTATTGGACATTATGACTCATTATTTGAAATTTTAGGAGTTACACATGACTATCACATTTTCATTAGTTCTTCAATAATATAATATAACAATATTCTCTTTATTCAATAAACAAGCTGTCTGATATGTTCTTAATAAAAAATAAAAGAATAAACTTACTTTATCTCAACTTCCAAAAGATATATAAATATAGATTTTAAATTCAAATATTTTTAATTCAAACTCTTTTTAATTCAAGTTTATTTTCCACATGAAGTCTAAATTATACAATTTGCTCTATTATATTTATTATGTCATGATGATTTCATAATATATTATTGTATTATTCATATGATGTTTAACAATGATATACACAATAATAGACAATAGATATTAGAATATATAAAACTCTTGATGTTTTTGTCAACCATAAAATAATTGTAATTATTAAATTTAATAATTATTTAACTTCATATTAAATGTTATTATTTAACAATTATATGTATCTAAAAATGAAAGAAACGATGTTTATTCATACTTTTTAGAAGGTATATAGATAGATATAAATTATAATTATCATGGAAATGAAATACATAAATATAATTATTTATTTTAATTATTCAATATTCTTTCATCACAACTCTAAAAAGGTAGAATAATGAGAGTCATGTAATTTTCAATATTTTTACTTATGATCTATAATTACAATGGTAATAACATAAATATAGTATTTATTTTAATTATCAATAGGAATCATGTAACATCAATATTTAATGATTTTAACTCCACATTATTATTTAATTATTATTAGTAACCATTAGATGCTTGTAACTCTATTTGGGAGGGGGCAATATAGTCTTAATAAAAAGAATAAACATGGATATACACTTTTATAAAGTATATAAATATAGATTGTGAGTTTCTGAAATAAATTGCTAGCAATAGTATCAATGTGCTTATTGCCAGAACGAAACTTGACTTAATTTAAAATTTTTAACTATACCCTTTTGTAATTTTTTTTGTTACCACATTATCATATTTTGCATGCTATATTATATCGATTAATGGCTTTAGGATAGTTCAATTAGGTTTATTAGCGTGATCACTTTAAAAGGGGCGCTTTAAATAACATTAAAAAAGTATATAAAAGCATACGAAGCGGTAATAGAAAATTTACATACACAATAAGTTTTGAAGTTTTAAATTACCACCTCCTCTTATTAATTCTTGGTAAGCTCCTTAATCCTTATGTGATTACTTGTTGTGTTTTTCTTCCAATTACTTGCCTCAATAGACAATAGTCAATTCTCATATATTAATTAATTAAATTTCTATTTTTTTGTGAGATTCTTCACATTATTTATATTTTATACAATTATATGATCCCCATATATTAATTAATTAAATTCTTGTATTTTTTGAATACTAACAATATTGTACCCATTTATTTTTTATTAGGAAGAAGAATTAATTAAAGTATTCATTGATGAGAAGGACAATATTTCGAGTTGTTTCTATCCATTTATCTCTATGTATCATTTATTAGATTTTAATTATGGTGCATAGAACTAGAAAATATGACTCCAGACAATATAAATAATGTGAAGAATCTCACAAAAAAATAGAAATTTAATTAATTAATATATGAGAATGGACTATTGTCTATTGAGATAAGTAATTGGAAGAAAAACACAACAAGTAATCCACATAAAATTAAAGGAGCTGCAAATTAATAAGAGGTGGTAATTTAAAACTTGACAAATACTTTTGGTTGTTCGTATGAATCTCACAAAACTTGACAAATACTTTTGGTTGTGTATGCAAATTTTCTTGGCTGTCTGTTCGTATGCTTTGCATAAATTTTTTTAAAAAGTGGGCCCTTTTAAAGTGGTGCCTGTGCGATAAGCACAATGGCTTCTTGCTAAAGCGACAGGTGCCTTTTCGGCGTGAGATTGTGAAAATAAGGTTGAGAAAGCAAGATGGTGATTTCGCTGGCGATGGTTTAGTGTTACCCATTGAGGGGTGATTGTTCGTAGTTTTGATGTTGATTATTATAGATGCTTTTGATCTTAAAAAATCGTCGTGTGCCACTAAAGATCTTGAAAACGAAGATGAAATAGTTTAGATTTTTACTTTCTATTTCACTTAAAGTTTATTACTTATATAGTACACTTTTTTTTTATGATAAATGATAATTTTTTTTTTTTTAACATTTAATCCTCTACACCTACACAAAATTCCTATTTCCGCCTTCTTTACAGAATTGCAGGACACCAATCCATCATCAGTTCCCAACAACTTTCTACCCCATACAATTTGGGAACATATGAGTGTACTAGTTCGTATGGGTGGTTGGTCTTCGAAAAAGTAGACACCATATATAATGTTATATTATCAGCAAATCCTTGTGTGAGTCGAGATGATTTCTACGTAGTCGCAGTATGCGAAAAATAGCCTTGTTAACATATGAGGCTTTGTTTATTGGACATAATCAGTCAATGTGAGTTTCGGTTTTGCTGGTTAGTATACGAATGATTCCGTTGAGAACTACTGTAAAAAAGGGCTATTAGGCCACATTATTATTTCTTGAAATGACAGTGGTATGGAAATACAATACATAAAATCAAACAACTCAAAAGCGAAACAAACAACACACAACCAAAAGTTGAAACTAAAATAAAAACATAAGTTTCACAGCTGAAACCTTCATGCAAGATTCTGTTCATACGCGAATTCCTCAACCATATTCATCTCTAAGGATTCGTCCTCAGTAGACGAACATGTGGATGGAACCTCATTACCTTGTTGTTTACGTGCGATGACAACAGAGTTAATAACCTCATCCGTTGGATGGTACACTGAGAGAACCTCGAATCCACGAAGATAACACGAATCCACGATTGGATAGAGGAACCCCCTAGCGCCATGAGCACTTCTCAGCATTAAAAGTGCTCCTGGCGCCATATTCTTGGCCAAATGGTCAATTGCTTGAACTTTGTCCTCTTTATTCATTCCCACTAATGCTGCTAGGAATACAACATCATAGTCCTTCAATTCATTAGTAACATTCATGATATTCGCCGTGTGAAAGAACATTCTGTTGGATAAATCAGGATCAGAGGCAATGAGGCGAGAGGCCATGGTATTCGCCTCAGCATCAATGTCATAATTGTCAAACGTGGTGCTATTCAAGTGGTGCATGGCCAAGCAGATTGAAGTAAGGGGCAGGGGCCCTGACCCTATAAATGCGACACGGCTAGGGACCTGAGTGGAGCAATGCTGGTTAAGAATGTTGTACTCTAGGAGGCTGAGTTTAATGTAATTGGTGAAATATGGGAAGATATCGAAATGATGAAGAGGGTTGTCAAAGGATCCTAGGATTGTTGCATAATGCTTCTCCATTAGGCCTTCGGCTTCACCGCAGAGTCTAATGAGTTTAGACCTCATCTCTTGATTGCTCTTGGAGAGCTGGGTTACATCAATAGGATTAGGAGGGGTGCAAAGGAGAACAAGCTGTGTAAACAACATGTCTACATCTTTGGAAGGTTCAAGGCTTCCAAGACTTGAGATTTTCACATATAATTCACTCACTTTTTCAACAATGTAATCTTTTTGGAGAACCATTTTAGCTAATAAAATTGAAGAGTTGCTTTTATAAAAGCTGACAGTATTTAATTTGTTTTGTTGGTTGTGATAGTTTGAATTAAGGTGTTCTGTATTTATAGGTCTTGATGGAAGATCTTATTGGAGAGATAAAGCGAGGTCGATAAATAGCATTATTCATGAGGTTGCTCAAATTTGAGCATGTGTCCCTTTCAGGTTAGTTTAGAGGATATTTTAAAAGTAGGCATGCAACATATTAGTACGAAACTAAAAAGAGTCCAGTACTCATTTGTACTAACATTCTATATGTTCATAACAATTGAATTTAAACAGCTATTATACCAAGAATTAAGCATATTCCCACTCTTGAATTATCACATAAAAGTTAACATGGAAAATAATTCAAAAGTGTTTACCAACATGGAACGGACTCCTCAGATCATCCAAACTTATGTGAACTAATACCTCTAGGAGCCGAGGCCGGAAACAGTTCCCAAATACTTTCTTCCAGGAGCTGAAGCCAGATTCTACTCTGATCCAACAGTTGGAGCTCGGCATCATAGGGAGGGGATGAACTAGAATTGCCTTCGAGGCTCCAATGCATGCCTCGTTAAATTCAATCATAACTTGGCTAGCCTGGCTCGCAATCGGGCAACACGACCTTGTTGACTTTTTATTGGCCACGCTTTTATAAAGAAACAAAAAAATTGTAATTGGTGTTCAGCACGAAAATATGAAAGTAGGACCATCAATAACCACAGAGAAAACAAAATGGATTCTAACCCCTCTTTACCCCACCAACCCTCCCTCCTTCTCTAACTGAACCCAGGAATGAGTTCCATATAGCACCAGCTCATGTCTTTGAAGTCTGACCTAGTTCAAGTAATAGAAGTCCAGCAAACCTAATCTAAACCTTGTATCAGCATCGCAATCCTTGCAATGCACACACAATGTAACTTCGACGTGGTAAAATATGTAAAGCACATGACACTGGAGTGTGTAATGCAAGCAAGCAAGAAAATTGTGTGATAGTGTTATGTCATAATGACAGAGCTTGTGCAAAAATTAGAGCAAGCAAGAAACACATAATGAATAAGCCTTAAATCTTATGTGCAAACCACAAAGTACCAACCATAGAGCTAAAAAGTAAGGATATTACAAGCTCCTCGATCTTTTACATAATGCAAGTCTCAATCAAGAAGACAATACTATGTTCTAAAACAGATTGTAATTTTCTCTACCAAATGCATTGTGATGCACATCCTTCATTGCTGTCGTTGGAACCAGACCCTCAATCTTGAAAACAGACGAGTCCTGGCACAACTTTTGAACATGTGAATGCCCTGAGATCAGACATCAACTTTGTAATAACAAGACCACATAACAAGTGTACAAAGCACACAAACATGACTACAAGAAAGACAACACCCAGTGCTACCTTGAGCTATTTGTAAATTAGGTCAATTAATGTTGCAGGCCATTCTCGTTCTGCCCTGGATCAGTACTTCCTACACTCTCCTTCATAGGATTTCCACTTACCACCCCTTCCATCAAATCCTCCTTTGGAGGATGCAAAACAACACCATTATTCACAAACTCCCTTGGAGCATCCTCGCCATTTAACTTAGCAGGATCGTTAGACAACTCATTCAGAACCTCACCATCACGATCTTGAACAGCTGAAACCCCAACCTCTACACCAGACCCTGAACTTATTCCCTTTCGTTCATCTATATCCATTGCTACACAATCACTAGTAGACATTTCCATAACACCATTACCTTGTTGCCCCACTCCTCCCAACCTTCCATTCTCTCTCAACTCAACAGCATTCAAAGCACTAGTAAACACCACATTTGATCTCCTATCAACCACACTACCATCATTCAAAGAACTAGTAAGCACCTCATCTGATCTGCTATCAACCGCACTACCATCATCCAAAACACTAGTAACCACCTCATTCGAGCTCCTATCAACCACACTACCAGAATTCAAAGCACTAGTAACCACCTCATTCGAGCTCCTATCAACCACACCACCAGCATTAAAAGCACTAGTAACCCCCTCATTCGAGCTCCTATTAACCACACTACCATCATTCAAAGCATTAGTAATCACCTCATTCGAGCTCCTATCAACCGCACTACCATCATTCAAAGCACTAGTAATCACCTCATTTGAGCTCCTATCAATGGCCCTACCAGCATTCAAAGCACTAGTAATCACCTCATTAGAGCTCCTATCAACAACACTACCAACAACCTTCTTTTTCTCCTCAATTATGACTCCAGACACAACATCACTTCTCAAATTCCCACCTCTACCATAACCATGAGCATAACCACCCCCCCTCTCGGTCACCACACTACCCACATTCCCCTTAAATCTTGAAATACCGCCAACACCAACCACAGGACCAGGCAAAGACTCGATCTTTTTCATCTTCTCCCTCGAAGCAATCATGGCCATATAATCCAAAGCCTGCATTGCCCGTTTCCTAGTAACCGCGGCATCCTTCGCTCTCCTCTCCGCCACTGCCCTCGCAGCCACCTCCGCCTCATTCATCGACAAACTAGAAATCATAGCAGCCGCCACCAAAACCCGAGCACCTCTCTCATCAATAACCACCCCACCCTCCTCAATCCCCAAACTACCCTCACACGGTTTCCTCAATACGAAAACCGGCTCACCACCGCCAACACACATGGGGCAATAGTAACGCGGTTGTTGGGCCGGGCCAACACAAGTCGAATGAGAAGACGAGTAACATTTAACGCACGTGACAACGCTATTAGGCATAATTGGGGTTTGATATACGACGAAGCAAGTAGGACAAAAGGACTGAGGGTGGAGGCGGAGTACACAGGAGGTGCAGAGTCGCCGGAAAATGCCGCGGTGGCGGACATTGTGGAGGATTTTGTGACCGTCGACGCCGCAATTGCCGCACACCTTCGCCGCAGGAGTGGTGGCGGCGGCGGCGGCGTGATTGATCAGCATTGTTGACTCACCTATATATAATTAGACAACTTGGGAATTTAATAAAATGAAATCTGAAACCCTAGAAAAATAGGACATTATTGTCAATCCACCCTAAAATATCATTAAATCAATGCTTTAATTGTCTTAATTATTTCAATTATGGTAATGAACTAGATTTTTTAGTGATTAAATGGCAGTGAAGTTCAAAATCCGTAGATTTACCGCTATTATTTGAATTATAATTATAATAATGTTAATAGCTAAGTTGGTAATGCACCGTTTGAATATGCGAGTGTCTCAACTTGAAGTTATAATGTTTAAAAGCCAAGTATGGTGAAATATGTATATTTGGTAATGCATATTTTGAATGTGTATCTCAACTTGAAGTTATAATGTTTAATAGCTAAGTAGGGTGAAATCTATATATTTGTTAATGTATACTTTGAATATGCGAGTATCTTGAAGTAATATATGTTAAGAGTTAATTACACAAACAATCGTAATTTATAAAACTCGAGGCATTGGTGTAGTTATAATCCCTGAAGTCTCAAATATATTGACCAAATAATCCTTTTTCTTCATTACAGTAATATAATGCGCTGGAACTATTACTGCACCCATACTATGTTAAAGATTGGTTATATTACTAGTTGGTACCTAAAGACCATCTTCTTCTTTTTTATATAGATAATTGTAAAATTATTAAACTGGTTTGTATTATTAATAAAATGTGAATTATCGAAAAAAAGTTACTCATGATCCAACTTCAACCTTCTCTTGTCTGGCTTTGATATCCACTTCCCGTGTAGGCTCAATAACCTTGTTGTATTATTGTATGCACTATCTGAATTTGGGTTCAACAACAATGTAGGCAAATAATGCGCAATGGCGGCGAGATAGCTCACTTGGCGGGATCTCGGCCTATATTTGAGAAGATGGCACTCCTTGTGCAGACTCATCAATATTGGGATGGAATATAGAAAGCTCCTCGGGCTTACCAAAGGTGGCATTTCGGGATAGTCGTCGAGGGGCTTTGAATGATGAACCTACGTGGAATCACGTCTGAGGTGTCTTTATTTTGAAATCAACCTTCACGTGATGATTACATCGCTAATTTAGTTAAGTGGAAACTTTCTTCAATTCCGTTTGCATAGATCCTCCTTATGATTTGTGTTGGACAATGACCTAGTGGTAGAGGAAGAGGAGCCTGAGCCTGGTGCAGCTTTCATTGTTGGTTAAGTGTTAGATGAAACAAAAGGAGATAGAAAAGAGAAGAGAAGAGAATCGAACAAAATGAAATACAAAATGCGTTTAGAGTTTTTGGCACACTACTTCTAATTTCACAATTATACGATTAAATGCGTGAGAGACTGATGATAACGTCATCTGAAATTCTAATTACTAAATATTCCCTAAAGTGGCTTGCACAGTTGCACCCTCATCTTTAAGAAATGACATTGTGAGCATGGATTAAGATTTCTAAACGTTTCCTACCAAACATCCGAAGTTTCTATTTTTGAATTTATAGAAACAAGACATTAATGTAATTGTAAAGTTATTTTGTTTCTAAAGAAATAACTATAATTTATTGTTTTGAAAATATATACATATATATATATATATATATATATATATATATCTTTTAATGTATAGAAGTCTCGCCCATATATGACTCATGCAAATTCTACAACGTGTAAAATAATTACAATTGTCCATTTAGATTTAACTTTTAGATATTTTTCAAAATAACCCTAATTATGAAGATATTTTATTTAAAAGTCCAATTTTTCATTAATTTTTTAAAAAACATTTTAAATTACGTAATATTTATTTCTATATACTCATATGTTCTTATTTTAATTTAGTTGAGGTTGAATATTTATATTTGTTATTATAACCTACAAATATCTTTTAATTAAACAACCAATTTTTTATTTTATAGTATTTATTCAAATTATAAGTCGTTTAACCAGTTCTCGTTTTATCCTAATTATAAGTCAGTTAACCTATTTTACACCATATTTTTTCAATACCCTGAATTAATGAAATCAAATATTTTCCATGAAATAATACATACATAATAAAATTTCTAGTTTTGAGAGATTATCTGTAACCATGAAATAAAAAAATTAATGAATGATATGTTATAAAAATAAAAAAGAAACATTTGGATCATTAATTAATATTAAATATGAAGAGTTAAAAAGAAGTTGTTACATATTGATATCTCAAAAACAAAAAATAACGTAAGTGAAACATAATTTGAATAGTAAGTAGTAACTTATATTGACTTTCTAAAATTTTACATCGCTTTCTACATGTTTTTATAATATTTTCGAAATGTTTATTATTTTTCTCATATCGAAACTATATCCGAAACGAAATCTTGAATCATGATTGTGAGAATTGGAAAAAGGCAAATGCATGGCACCTCTGGTCGAAGAAACAAAAATGTGAAGAAAAAGACAAAGACGAAATTGCCCCCATGCAGGATCGAACTACAGACCTCCAGTTTACAAGACTGGCGCTCTACCACTGAGCTATAGGGGCATTTTGCTTCACTCTCTCTTTTGGTTTTACATTAACTAGGACCAGTTGAGGCCTAGTTATAAAGAATAAATTCTAGTAACTCAATACTAGTGAAACTTGATATATAAAGAAATAATAACGATGATTTAATATGATCAATTTCTGAAATCTTTGAAAACTTTTAGGGATAACTTGGTATAACTTCTGTATTTTTATGACTAATATCACATATAGACTAATACATAGTTATGAAATTATGCAAATGCTGGGATTCCTAAAACTTGGGTCTACTGTGATAATGACCATACCCAAAGATTAGATTATCGTATGTTCGCGAGATGATTAAATTGGTGAAGTAATTGAACTTGCAATCGCAAGTTGTACCAATACTTTTATATGCTAATGATGTTATTAACTCGAAATTTATCCATAGCATACTCGAGTAAAAGGTTCCGGTCGAGATAACAGAAAATCGTTCCTTCGTAATTCAACTGAAAATGGAGAACACCACAAGCAATCCCTCTTTCGATCCCGTACCATATTTTTTCCCTCCATTTTCTCATTTTAAAAAAATTGAGAATATTTATTTACTCTATTTTATTTATTTATTATAATTTACAGGATCTAATTTACGCAATATATAAACGCGTATGGAGAAGAAGAGCATCAGGTTTTATTGTTTTCCTTTTTCATTTTCTCTAATTTTATTTAATTTTACTATTTTAATGTTTTTTTTTGTTATTGCAGAAATTGAAAAGAATAATGTCACAAACGACGCGGAGAATGATGTAAGATTATACGGAGTATTCAATTTTTTTATTTGATTTTTGAATTTTGTGCATTTATTTATTTAATTTGATAATTTTTAGGTAGGGGCTGGTTCTTCGAAGAGAAATCGGGTTCCTTCTGGAGGTAAGGATTGTTTTGATATACTGCGAATTTTGAATATATACTGAAGATTTTGCTTAATATTGAGTATGTAATTGCTTATGTTTATGGTTGAATATTAATGAAAATTGAATAAATTATTAATTGGTTATTTGTTCTCAATTTGGATAAAGTTTTTCGTTCACTTGTGATTGCTGCATATTGCATTTAAGACAAGGCAATAATTCATTTAATAAGGTAATGTTGGTGATTTTAGGGATGATTATGACAGCAATGACATTGTAGATAATTTAAGGATGAAATTTAGTCACAACTATGTTATTCGGATATTCTCTCACATAGCAGTGGATGTTATATGAGGCATCTGTGGAGTGAAAATTAGTGGAGTCGTAGTGACATGCTTGAGAGCTCGACATTGATTATACTGGGAGTCAAAAGTTAAATATTCGAGAAATGTTGAATTTGGATGCTTATTAGCCTGTCAAAGGATCTGCTATATAATTTGTAGTTGAAGTTTAGAAAGAACAGATGCAGTGCATCAGTCATGTTTGATCATTCTTGATTTCTCGTTAAAAGAAATGCCACTGTTAACACATTGGTCATAATACACTTCATAATAGGCACCGATTTGTGTCTTATAATCCATCCCTCTTAGTTTCTCGCCACTGATCTCCTTACTGTTGGATGAAATTACGTTGTCGCGTCACTCTAAAACAATATCCACTGAACAGTTTGTAACCCTTGTTCTTTTAATCCACAATATCTTGATTGAAGCACTGGTGTAGAAGACATCTTTTGAAGCCTCCTACTGATTTTTTGTGTATCTATTTGATATGTTTCTTGTACAGAAGCAACTTTAACTTTGCATCTTCCATTGATGAAACTGATAGTGTTATTAGTGTATTAAATCGCTTTGCTATTTTACCTCCCCCATTATGTAAACATCATGCTGTTTCTGAGGACATGCTTATAATCAATTGTAATCATAGTTGTCTTAGTTATGATTAGATTTTTTCCATGTGCAGAGGCTGTTCAACGTGCCGCCACAATTGCTGAAGCAGAAGGTGCTGCCACAGTTGCATCAACTCATTTCGAACGGATACTCCCTCAATTACTATTAGACTTTTGAACTTGATTGGGAGACACATAACATAACTAGTAAAGGTGAATGCAGGTTTATCAATTTCTTATCTGCCGGACTATTAAGTAGTACTCATTGGTGCGACTTTCTCACTTTTGTTGAATGGTCTCAACTCTTATGTGGTGCCTGTAATAAGTACTGCAATCTAGTCCAGATTACATAAATAGATTGGACATCTATGATACCATAAACTCAATGCATACAATCACAACAATCAGATTCATCTCACGGGACTCAGAAAATTTATTCAATCACCAAAACAAGCACACGCCCTGCAGGTACATGGATTTATTGAAAAATCAAAACATAATAATGAACATTCTCAGCATTAGAAATAACTATATCGCCTCCCATCATCGATTAAGTCGAGTGCAGCCCTCCTTCCTTTGGCTTGCAGAGCATAATAAGCATGTGCAGCATCTATTTCTTCCTGAGCTTTATTTACTGCAGCCATGTCATCCATTGCCTGCTGATGCGCTTGGTTTGTTGTGTTCACGTTAGGCACCTGCGGTGGAGGATGCTGCACCCCTGGAAATAGCAGAGCCATAATTCAGGACGAGTAGATAAAAGAATCGTAAACTAGATCATTCAAATTAAAACCGAGGAAATATAATATTGCCTGCCCTTTTATAAAACACAAGTTAATTCCCTCATTAAGAATAGCACAGGAGGATGAGCCTACCAGGGGTTGATGTGTTGCCTGGGTACATAGAGTAGTATGGCTGATGTTGCGGCTCTTGCTGTTGTTGAGCAGAGGACGCGGGGACTGAATCATCATTATTCATCTGCTTTGGCCGTGGTTTAGCTTCAATACAATCTAAATGTGATCCGAAATCACAACTCTGACAAACATAAAACCAATGATCCGGATTGATTACCGATTTGCATACATCACATGTAATTGTAGTATTGTCATCATAAGGAGATTTGAATATCAATTTCATTTCATGGGGGTGTTTTTCATCTACAAGAACAGTATCAGGCAAGTTTGCGCATTGGATATGGAGATCGTAATCACAATGCGCACAACTTAGGCTGAAACTATTGCCAAGGGAGTGACATGCGTCGCACGTGAAGGAATTTGTCGGGTATAATGGAGTCGAGTGGAGGGTTAGAGGGTGGGACGGGTGAGAAGAGTGGAGGAGAGAGCGGGGGGTGTTGAGGCAACTATCATGGAGGTAATAGCTGCATTTGATGCAGCCGTGGAAATCAGGGTCTAAGATAGTTTGCTGGCAGGCTTTGCAGGTGATGTTATCACCATGAACAAGTATCAGGGGGTTTAGGATATGGTTGTGGCTGAAATGTTGATTGTCTTGGTATTTCATTATGCTGATGAGCAATGAGTGTGATTAGAAACAGAGGATTTTGGTTTTTGGAACTGGTGATTGGCATAAAATATGAAGATGGTAGTCTAAGGATTTTATAAAAATTGAGGGATTCTTAGGAGCATTTTCGAAAAAATAGATTGAAGTATTTAATAACTTTGATTAGTATTTTTTATGAAACTAGATGAGATGCCATTATCTAAATTAATTATAAGTACGACCTAAAATTAAGTACGATTTTAAAATTTATTTAAATTAATTATAAGTACGACCTAAAATTAAGTACGATTTTAAAATTTCCAATTGTGGATAACGACTAATAATGTATAGGCATTACTAATTGGACTTTGTTACAAGGAGTAATAAGCGTTCTCACTACTCACAAGACTTGAATAATAGTACCACAATTTGAGTGGAGTATCTTTCTGAATTTTAGTGTGATAAGCGTTTTGAGATTACGTATCAAAGATTTGACCACAAATTACTTTTTATTTACTAGCACAAAAATAGAAAATTGATGTCATTGTATTCGTTTTAAAAATATTTTTTATAATATTATTACTTTATTATAATTTTTTCACAATATATATAAGAAGTAATTAATGACTAAAGTTGTGTCTCGGCGAGAAAGCCAATTAATTTGAAATGGAGTAGTACTATTTAAAATACAATTCTTCTCGCCGTTTTTATTTGTCGTTTAGCACTTCTGAGATAGATTAAATAAAATAAAAATAGTCGAAAAAATGCATTAAAATGTAGAATGACAATCGATTTAAATAATATCGTTGGTTGGTTGTTTATTCGAGAAAGGTAGTCGAAAAAATCATTAAAAATATAAAAAAAAGCTATTTATTATCTTAAAAGCAGCTGATTATAAAAAGCGGAGGAAGTAGTAATTTTCATATTTTCGTTCTCTCAATCTCTCGGAGAGATGTGAGTAGATGTCTTAATGAATGTTTGACGAGATTCATGCATGATGACATGCCAGCAAGTTAAAAGTCAGCTCTGACAATGCCCATCCAATAACAAATACTTTTTATTCGTTAGTAACATTCAATTCTTGCAACCCAAAATCCGTTTGTATTCATGGATTAAACCTCATAAGTCAACCAAAAAACTCATGTAATTGATTGATAAAAAACGCATCAAAGTACTAACAAAATTTATCAAGAAAAATTGAAGGATGAAAATATTGGAAGTTAGAGTGATGAAATTATAAAAGAAAAGTTACCGTTTTTAATTGCTCCCAATTCACTCTTTTTCTTTAGCAACCTTGACTTGGATTCTCTAACATCTTGTATGATTGAATCTTTGTGTCTTGATTTTTCTCATTTAGATTTACTTTCTCTTTTGAATCAATGTAGGAGCATTTTTTGGAACCAAACCGATGAGGTTTGTTGGTGTTGGTGTTGGTGTTTGGGATCTTCCACGGCCATGGGTTGCAGGCTTGCTTACCGTGCTTAACTGCATCTTCAGCCTCCCAGTGATTTGATGGTTTAGCCGTGAACCCCCACTTTTTGCTTTTCCGGTGGGTCTTTTGGTTTCTCCCCTTTTATCTTTATCTCGGCCTTGTTGTTTATTTGGAAGATGGATGAAGTAAGCGGGCGCTCCGGTGGTTGGGGAACCGATGGGAAGACAGCGGTTGGGAGATGAAGCAGTTGGAAAGCCTTGAAAGGGTGGAAGGTGAGCGGTTGTGAACAACTGAAACTTTGGGTTGGCACCCCTTTGGCTTCAAGACCCTTCATGGTCCCTTTGACCGGTTGACTTGGCTTGGTTGGCTCATGACTCGCGACTTGGAACACCTTGGCTCATGACTTGACTCGGCTTGGATTTGCATGATACCACGACGATGCTCGTGGGCAGCCCAGGAGTTTAATGAAGCTTGGAGGCGGTTTTTGTGACTTGGGCAGTAGATTTGTGGGCTTGATTTATCATGTTTGATTTTATGTATTTCAATATCGAGTTTATCCTTTTTGTAATACTTTGGGGGCCTGAAATCATTCAAAATGATTTGTATCTTTGAATTTTATTTAAATAAAAAACAAAATTATCCAAAAATTAATTACTTAATCATTTTTTATTCTTTTGAGTTTAACGATTTCATCTACTCCGTATGTAGGATCAAACACCGACAAATTAGTCACCGTATATGCCACAATATCATTATCAATAACTAAATTATAACTTAATTATACGGGATCAAATTGATAACTAATTATATAGTGATCATTTGATAAAATTGACGAGATTCATGCATGATGCCAATTGTCAGAGTTCAAAGCAAATGTGATTTTTTAAAGACTTTACTCTCTTCATTTCATGTTAAACTTTGATTATTCATGACTATTTTTATTCTTATTTTAATAAATATGAAAATAACATCATTGAATTTTTCTTTATAAATATTTTGATTTATGCATTGACATGACATTAATAGAATTTATGGTAAATAATGAACTCTTGCAAGAGGTCAATTCTTGACGCGTTTGTATATCTTCTATGCAATATGGAAATATATGGATTACGTATATCTTGACGCGTTTTATTAACATATTCCTATTACATGCAAATTTTGTTATTATTATATATTGACCATGTGCGTTCCATGCACACTTTTACTAGGTGCTAGCTAGTTTATACTTACTCCATCCACGTTTGTACGGCCTTTTCACTTTTAATAATTGAACTTTGATCGTAAATAATTTTGTTTGTGTTTATAATATTTTATGAAAATATATTAATAAAAAATACATTTCAAAATTTTCCATTGATATATTTTTTCATCAAATATTATAAAGCATAAAAAGCAAAATATACTGCGGTTAAAAGTTCAACTATGAAAAATGAAAAGTCAAAATGTCTTCAATGCTGTCGGATGAAAGGATTATAAATATACAAATTAATTAATCAATAAGATATTTAATCATTTTATGTACTTTTAACATGATATTATACTAGTATATTTATAATAAATACATGTAACATATGGTACCGAACGGACGGACGCCCTAATTTTATGGTCCAAGTGAATTTGGAATTTGTATGGATCGGTTATAATAATGCGAGGATGCGAATGAACTAAATCCCACATCAATAGATTAACACAATACAAATTAATTTAAGATATTTGACCACTCCTCCTATCATTCGTTGGTTTAGGATGAAACACTTAACACATATTCCTTCCTATCCTATTTACTTGTCATTCTACATTCAAATACAATAATTAAGAAATCTAATTTATTTTCTTAGCTTGTATACCCTTATCTATAACGGTAAATGAAAGCATTGAACATATAATGTATCACTACTATATCAAATTCTCATACAATTTTCTAATAAAAGAAGAAGAAAAACATGACGAATTAAGATAAATTCTATTTTCAAGATGCAATAACTATTCATTAGCCATTTAGTGTGAGGGGATATAATAAATAAAATACTCCGTAAGTACAATAGTTGCTTCAAATTGTTGAATGACAAGTAAATAAATTTAAGAGAAAATTATTAGACTGACAAATGATAAAATTCGGAGGGAGTATATTATACGGAGTAATATAAATTCGTTATTATTAGTACAATGGAAGAACATGAGATAGAGAAGAAAAACAGAACACAAAATACATAGAACTCTTTATCAATACTGAACAAATTAAAAATAAAACATAAAATGTAAGAATATATTATCTTTAAATAATCGAACTATCGCTCTATATTCAAATCAAACCATCATCACTACTACTATAATATCCATCACTATTAATGCGACGATGATGACCAAGTATAGCCCTTCCTGCCTTAGCCGCAAATTTAGCTTTAATTATAGCAGCATCTAATGTCTCTTGATCTCTATCTATTGATGAATTATAAGTTGTCTCCTTGAACTTCATTGCACATCCCACATGTGTCCCAAAATCACATTCGTGACAATAGTATGACCATAGTCTATTCTCATTCATACCATGACAAATATCACATTGAAATCCTATGTTACTATTGTTGTAAGGATATTTCAAGAACAACCTCAAAGCATGATGATGTTCATTGATAAGCAACGACATGGGGAGATTCGCGCATCGAAGATGGATATCAAAGTTGCAATGTGGGCAATTATAGCAAGATTCATGGCCATCGAAGCCACATCCGTCGCAATTGAAGGATCTAATTGATGAGTATGAAGGATTTGGGATGAGATTTAATGGATGATTTGGGTGTGAAGGGTGTTGGAGATGGAGTGGAGCATTGAAGCATTGGCTATGGAGATGATAGTCACAAGGAGGGCAGCCATGAAAAGGCTGGGTGGTTATTATGTTTTCATGGCATGCATCGCAAGAGAATGGTCTAAGTTCGTCAAATTTGAGGTGGTGCAAGGGATGGGGGTGGCTGAAATGTTGGTTGTTTTGGAAAGCCATTTAATTTTTTTTCATAGAAATGTATAGTAAATTAAATGAAGTGTTGGTGATGATATTTTATTGGGGGAGAGGATGTTGATTTATATAGATTCTATTTACATTGAATCCGATGGCACTTGCAAATTGGCACTCCCACTTGCAAATTGTTTTAGTAGTTTCATATACATCCAACTACATACTAAGCTAGTTCAAGAAAACTGATGAATTAATTCTGATTACAAAATGTGAAACGGTATTTGGTTAAATGATTCGACAGCTCTCCTCTATGTCACCGAAGATTTTTACGGATAATTATTACGAGAATGTTTGAATGATTTTATTTATTAATAAAAGATGCTTGTTTTCAAAATTGTTGATTTATTAGTTGCTACTATAGATTTCAATATAGGGAGTTCGATTCGACTCGAGTTAAAAAGCGTCAGTCAGATTTGGCGATTTTTTTCGGATATAAGCCGTCGGATCGGACCAGGTTTTTAAGACCAATATTAAAAATTCCGGATCGAATCCGGTTATTGGTTCGAGCAAACCGGATTATAACCGGTCCGATCCGGTTTATTATTTATATATATTTTTTAATAAAAATTAGTTAATATACTAATAATCTATATACATACTATATATAATGTCTTGAGGGGGTGGGTTGTGATTCTGAGTGGCCAAAATTAATGTATTTCCTATTTACCTTTCGATAATTTTTTTTTAATTTTAATTTTCATAGTAAGCTTTTTAAGCTAGTATAATAAGCTATGAATAAATTACCAATAGCTTCTTCTTATAAATATTATCTACTGTGATACTCGTAATTATCACAAAGAGAAAATAAAAAGTTGTTTCGCGTCATAAATGCTATTTTTACTCCATGGTAACTTTTTCATCTTATTTCTTTTTAGGTTTTTTTTAAAAAAAATTTCATTACTAATTTTATTATAAAATAATAAAATAATTTGCCGCAAGCGAGCGAGTGCGCATATAACTAATGTACTAATAAGTCCTTAAACAAAACCCTACTATTTCCTCCTCGGTCAGGGGGGTCTTAAACCCACTTCCCTGCAAATCTCAATTCTCAACAAAACCCTGTAATAGTTTCAACTTTCAAGTTTTGAATTTCAAATTTTTATATTTTATATTTTCAATTTCAATTTTTTTTCTTTTGATTATTTGTTTAATTTTAGTTATTATGTCTAATATTTGATTATATTTAATATTTTTAATATTTGATTATGTTTAATTTTAGTTTATTATCTCAATTTTTTTCATTTCAAATGTCAATATTTTTTTCTTGTTTTATGTTTCATTGATTTAAGTTTAAGCTTTATCGATTATATTATACATTAGATGAGTTATGTTTTTTTATATTTCTAGATTTATTTTTTATAAAATAGTTTAGATTCCTTTATTGATTTTGATTAGTATATATTTGAAAATTGTTTGCAATAGTTGATTTTGATTAGTATATAGTTGATTAGTAGTTGGTTAGGATATTTGATTACAGTAGTTTATTTTAGTATATATTTGGATATTGCTTATCAAGGATGACTCGATTTTTTAACAGAAGTATTTTAGTATACCTTTGTCGAAATGCTTCTGCATATTCAACTAAGGATGACCTGATTGCTAAACTTGATATTTGGATATTGTTGAATTTGATATTTGGGTTTTGAAGCTTTTCTTGTTTGGTGTTAATGATCTAGTAATTTTGTCATTAATTTAGTAATTTTGTTAATGAATAATCGAATAGTAAGTCAAAATATGGCTGGAAATGCATGAGTCTAAATTTGTTAAAAAGCGGCCCAATAGTAAGGTCCAAAACCGATCCAAAGCAGGAAAACCTATCAGAGAAAACCTCCTAAGCTTAGGGAGAGCCGGTTGATCGCACCCTAAGATTTCAATGCGTGTGAATTCTGAGTTTTACATATATACAGGCGCTTAATTGTTAAAAGCACTATGATAGTGAAAATCGTTGAGTATGCGTTCAGTCGGTGCATATAGATTCAAGACACAATTTTTTTCTCATTTTACCCTACGGACGCATGGATTGTAGGGTGGTGAGTAATATCGGTGAAAAATTGATACGTAAACTATTTAATCATGAGAGATACATAAAGCGTGGACTCGATTTATAACGAACAAACACTATATGTGTTGGTGCTATAAAGGGACAAGCAATACCATGCGTTGTATTTTTTGTTATTAATATTTTGAAATAGGAATTCAACATAGTTAATATACTTAATTAATTTAAGATTCATTATGACATATATTAACATAAAATGGATGAGGATATATATTATTAACAAAATATTAAAATATAATAACAAAAAAGTTTAATATTTTTTACACATTGTTCTTCACATTCATATAAACAATAAGTTTAACATAGTTATTTGTAATTACTAAGTTTAACATTCTCAAAATATTTTAGTTACGAGTTCATATAACAATAAGTTTAACATAGTTATTTTTTACACAATATTCATCACATTCGATCAATTTTTTTTCTATTTCAACAAATATTTTGTGATGAGTTGACATTATTTTCTATTTTATAATAATTTTAAAAATTTTGTTCACTATTTATCTTAATATTTTAAGAATGTTAAAGTTAATGTGTATCATGATAGGTATATTAATATTAAAATTTATATTTATCATGTTAAATTTTTTTGTTAATGTTTGAAATATTAAATTTTATATTAATGTTAAATTATGTCAAAATGTTACATTATTTAAGTAAGATCTTTACTCTTCACTTCGAAGATGTTTTCCACGTATAAATCGTTTGTGTTGATTTCGGTTTCTTGTTAATTTTGCATATGTTAAATCATTAAAATTAATGTTAATTATTAAAATTAATGCTAATTTATTAAATTAAGTTATTAATGTTAACAATTTATACAATGCCATTTTATTTTCTGAATTTGTAATACAATGCAAATCGAACATGTGGTCGATTTGTTCGTTATAGAAACCAGCGTGTGGCGTGTTTGTCCGTTAAAGCCACTTGCGCGTGTGTTTATGGAGTTATATAGAAACCAACACACAATGTGAGTGTGTTTGTTAGATTATACAAGCGAACCGATTAATACTTGAATTTGTTTATTATACAACCGATCCACGTTTAGGCGTTCGATGATTAAATATTTGTGTAGTAATTTTCACTTATATTACGCATTACATGGAACATTTGCTCGTTATACTTCCACCCCGCGCTCAATGCAGTCGATATGGATAAAATGGGAAAAATTTTGTGTCTCGGAAAAAAAATATCTTGGAAATAGTTTTTGTCGTTCCCATCACCGTCCAAAAAAGATTTGTCCATGTACTTTATAGGTATAAACTTGTTTTGGATAAAAATTATCATCATATCGATTAAGTACATTATTTTTGTTATGAATATAATTATAAACAACGTAAATAGATAGAGAATAAGAGAAATGGAGAATAGATTTTATTGCTTGATATTCAATACATTACAAGAGTGCCTATTTATAGGCTTCAAGATACAATACATATGGTATAACTTGGTAAACAAGTAGCCTACTTTCTTTTTAATCAAGCTATCTCTTTCTTGTTAAATAAGACAATCGGTTACGACAAATCAAGATATCCATTATTTCCATGCTTACTCCCCTTGGATGTCTAATCAACAAGAATATGTCGTTAAAACCTTACTAGGAAAATCCAGTTTTGGGACAAAACCTCAGTGAAGGAAAAAGAGTGCATATCTGTAATATACGCATAAAATGTTGCCTCATTAAAACCTTAATAGGAAGCAAGACTGGACAAAATCATGATTAAGGAAAAGTACATCGGCGTACTAACCCTCGCTGACCACATTACTTAGCATTTTTAGTCGTAGTTCTATACTTTTGGATAATAACTGCCGAATGTTGGGGTAGATGACTTAGTGATAATATCATTTAGATTTATCACATGGCGAATTGTTGAAAATCGATTTCACCATTTTAGAAGATCATGAGTAAAAGAAAAGAAATCAATATGTTTAGTTCTATCTCCTTTGATATATCATTCATTTTGTTGTGCAACACATCTACAGTGCGTCATAAAGATCGTCGGGATAGCTTTCATATGATAAATCACAAGTAATATGGATCTATTTGGATCATATTAAATCAACCCAAGCATTCGCGATTTCTTCGATGCGTTTCAAAGATCTCTATGTGTGTTTGATGATTTTGTTGATCTAGTTGTTTCATCACATGCATATGAAATACATAACTACTAATAAATAAACACTATGTATGTGATCTTTCAATATAGATCATATAAGTATTAGGCATTTGCATAATTAATTGTGTATAAATTGAATGTGTTCTACTGGAACAATCTTATATCGCTTATATATTTAACTTCATTTCAATGCATCCGTGTTGATATTTCCTCATAATATATATCATTACTTCAATAGCACTTATATATGATACTTCAGGATCAAATATTCTTTTTGTACTTTCTCTTGGCATTAATGGGCGTTGTTCACATCATTGATATTATAATTGTTGGGGTACTAAATGTGGCTTATCGGATATTTCATCTCAAATTCATTCTTCAAAGTTTGGCACTTGAAAGCTCTTGAGGAGTTCAATAATGTTTTAAGTCATAAACATAAATTGTCATTTTTATAAACTTTTTCTCCGATCTTTACATGTAAATACAACGTCATGTAAGATCATTCGTATAACCATCTTTGGTTAAATAGTCACTAGGAAAACCCTGTGGAACAAAAACCTAGTGAAATAAAAGATTATATTTCTCTTTAGATATGCTTCAAGTAATTGTCTCATTAAAAACCTTACCAAGAAAATCCAGTGGGAAAAAAACTTAGTGAAGGAAAAAAGTACAATATATCATTATCTCCCCCCTGATGAGATCACCGGTTTAGATTATTCAAATAGAATATCCAAATAACCCTACGCGTTTGTCAATATTGCATGATTGTATACAGTATAATATCGGGATTGTAAGATATACATTAAATTGATACTTCAAGACCAAGATTAAGTATCTTCAGGACGAGATACTAAAATTATCTATGAATACCGTTTTAAATTAAGAACTCTCTGAGGAGTATGAATTTATAATTACATGCACAATTGCCTTGTATATACCTTTATAAGACATTTGATTCCAAATCTAATTATAAAAAGCGTGTTTAACAATTGAGAACTCTACAAGAATTCTTGTATTAACTTTCTGAGAGAGAGTTCTCTAGACCATCTTTAATGTCATATCTTCGATGAGTAGAACTATTTCATTCTGACGGTTCTTCAAGAACCTCGCTGGCTCTATTTTGAGTGTTTAAAAGCGTATAAGACTTCATTGCTATCTTGAGGTCGAAATTTGTTTGGTAATGAACTTCCGATTCGTATAATCCACTTATTCATATTTTCTCTTGAACTTCAAGTTCATATTTATTCATATTTTCTCTTGAACTTCAAGTTCATATTTATTCATTTTGTAGGGAGAAGATGAAATTAAATTCTTAGGTTTTTCATTTCATCTTTTTCCTTATATAGTCCCTCTTGGTTTCGATTGAATAGCTTGACTCGTTTGATAAATAGTTAACTCGTTAAGCCGTTAACTAACTTATTACTAAACGAGTAAATGGCATAACAAGTTACTAATGAGCTTCCCCTTTTAAACACGTCAATTGAAATAGCAATTTAATTGATTCGGTTTTGTCAACTTGTATTTTACATTATCAATGTAAGCTACCGATTAGTATCTCGTTGATTTCAATCCAACTCCCGATTTAACAATCTAAAATTAATCTCGATTTAATTTCATACATAGAATATAACTCAAGCTTCGCCGTATGTGTGTGACATACTGCGCTCGGATAATAATGCTCCAGGTATAATAATATAATTGACCATGATGATTATTATATCGGTTATGCATGTGATCCCTTGTCGCATAACCCACGATATTATCGTGAGTTCCATTCAATAATTTACAATTATTATTTATGGAACACTTAGTTTGAAGTAATCTCGTTTAACTAAAACTAATAAATGAATTGTTACAACAATTGTCATGATGAGCATAATTATAGAAATCAAATACTACGATTTCCAACAATTATAAACTACAAATCTTGTGAATTAGTCTTCTAATAATAACCTAAATTTTCTCCAACTATACATAATCAAGTCTTATAGACTAGTTGTGAGATTATAAGGATAGGAAATAAATATTTTTCGTAAGTCTTCTGGACTAATAATATATCTCGTACCACATAATACTCATACAAATAGATCTGATTAATAATTCACATGATGATAAATTCAATGATTATATATATAAATATAATAAGTCTTCGAGACTTAGATGATTGATACATGTCTTCTAGACAAATATATATCTAATAATTAACGAACCATAATAAGTGCATAGATTTAATAAAACTAATTTTATCGAATTAATAAGTCTTCAGGATTTAGGCATTTGATAATTGTCTTCTTGACTCATATAAAATATATAAATCTAATGATTAGTTTCAATATATGTAATAGTACGAAAATATCAGTCTACTCATAAATCACTATTAATACTTAATCAAACTAATCATCTTTAATATTTTTGTACTAGTGATCAGTATTAGATGTAAGCTATGTATATAAACAATAATATTCCGTAATTCTAAATCAACTAATCTTTAGCAAGAGATTCATAATTCTATAGTCCATATGATCCAAAGTATAATCAAAATCATATACTACTTACTAGTTACTACTCAATAAACCATGTGGTAAGCTAATAGAAAGAGATTCATAATTCTATAATTCTTGGTTGAGAAGCTCACTTCATATGACAACAATAAAAATTCATAATTGGAGATGTGAACTTACTCACTTGGTATATATGCACATCTTCAAAGCTAATATTTGATCTTCAAATAATATCTAGAAGAATGATACTAACATTTTTTCGTAAATAACTTGTTATTATAAACAACGTAAAATAGACAAAGAATAAGAAAAAGGAGGGAATAGATTTTGTGTTTGATATTCAATACACATTACAAAGTCTTTGTTATAGGTTTCGAGATCTGTCGTATGGTACTGGCAGTATGAAGTAAGCTCTTCCTTCTCAATCAAGTTATCTCTTCTTTGCTTTAAAAGCAAGGCAGCTTGGTTAATAATCCAAAATATCCATTATTTCCATAACAATTTTAATAAAATATATTCGAACAAGATAGTGTACAGTTTGTGCACTGAAGCTCTATAGCATAATTGCACAATTCAAGGTCAAAGGATTAGCATCACCCACCCTCAATTAACTAATTATTATACAAGTAGCAATTTTATAAATCTCCCTTCGTAATAAGATACGAAGCACATATATAGTCGGGATTGTTTTTATATTAATTAACCCCAAGCTAGTTTTCATATCAAATCAGTTGACCCTAATAAGTAGAAGACTTGATAAATTATAGGAGTAAATAATAAAAGAAAGGCCTGCTAAAAGAATGTGGAAATTGGAAAATAGAATTTATGTTCACGCGTTATTGACCTACATTTTGGACTGTGGAAAATATAATATAGTTATCGATGCAACCTTAGTTAGTTAGTTAGTTAGTTTATTTAGACTTAAATTTTATCCTCTTGAAAACATAATGTTATTAGTACTTTAGTATGTTAAGAAATTGAAGATAACGGATCGAACGAAGCTCATATTTTTTAAGGATTTGGACATTTTCAGCATGCAAGATCTAGCCTGTTGAAGGTGATGATTTAAAATATACATTAAAAAAATTTGAATAATTTTTGTACAATTAATTAAGAATTTGTAAAAAGAAAAATCATATTATGGAATAAGGGTTTATTTTCTAAAATGAGTAAATGTTATCTTAAATTGATCATTCAAAAGTTAAATATATATATCGTGATTCGATCATAATAAACTATCAAAACGAATTTAAAGTGGTTAAGGTAACTAAGATGATAATGAATTGATAAAAAAAAAAATGGTTACTACTAATAATTAAACCCAACACCTTAAAGATACTTTTACAACTTACTTACCAACTAAGCTTAAACTACTGCGAAACTACCTATTCCTTGGTTGACTAGTTAAATTTAACATTTATACTCATCCCCTTTCAATAAAAGGTAAGAACTGTAGAAGAATGGTAATGCATGTATGATTTCATTGTAATTAGAATATTTGACCAATCATTTGAATCACTTACTTTTAATCCTAAATTAAACTTATTGAACTAAACTCTTTTTAACGTAGATATATTAGTATGAATAATAAATTGGATATTTAGAATCCAAGATTCACGAATATTTCTTAATGCAATATATATGTTTAATAAAAAATAAAAATTAAACAAATAATTATAAATGTTACAGTAATAAGCAAAAAATTAATAATCAAGTGTAAAAGCTAATAAGAAAGAATCATAAAAAATGATGTACACGCCCAAGATTTGAAACCTGCTCAGTTTGATATATATAATTACCATCTTAGCTCATGTGAACAACCATGAATAGAGTGAGATCCGCCACTGATTTTCAGCCTCTACCAGTTTGACAAGTTACAAATCAAGTTGCAATTTAATTCTAAATAATTATATTATTATAGATATCAATAAATAAATTCATCCCAAAGTTTTTCTTTCCCAGGTTTATTTCTCCAATCAATTTAACATTTATGATAGTCAGAAATCACATTACAACAATTATATATATCACTTTCAAAGACTAGTCTCTAATAATGTAATCATATATTCATATCAAACATATTAAAATTACAACTTGTTCCACACCCTTTGGCATGATACCAATTCTCACCAATTAGCTCCTCTAATCTTTTCCCTCTTTTTAAAAATAATTGAACTTTGGATTAGTAATCATCATCATCGCTATCATAATAACGCCGGCGGCGAGGTGAATCCCACAAATCAA
The DNA here is from genome assembly GCA_019722365.1 of Lithospermum erythrorhizon. Lineage (NCBI taxonomy): Eukaryota > Viridiplantae > Streptophyta > Magnoliopsida > Boraginales > Boraginaceae > Lithospermum > Lithospermum erythrorhizon. The sequence goes on from JADFUC010000461.1 coordinate 122,144, forward strand.
GTGCAAACTTTCTCCCCTTAGCCTCAATCTTAAGTTGAAGCTGAAGAGCATCCATCTCCTCTCGCGCTTCACCAATAGCTTTCATATCCTCAATTCTTGATCTTGTTCCATTATCTTCAGAATTATTTGATGGCAAATCATCAGTTCTTGCACATTCCAAATGTGTCCCATAATCACATTCCTCACAATAATATGACCAAAGACAATTATCTTTCAAACCATTACAAATAGAACAATAAAATTCGGTGTTTATATCATCATATGGGGACTTTAAAAACAAGGTCAAAACATGTTCATCATGATCATAGAAAGGCAAAGATGTTGGAAGAAAAGCACAATGCAAGTGGAGATCAAACTCACAAGCCGCACATGAATAGCTAAATCCGTTACCATAAGAGCCACATGCGTTGCACGTAAAAGATTTCGAAGAGTATGTGGGAATTGGATGGAGAGTTAATGGATGAGAAGTGTGTGAAGGATGGTTAAGATGGCGCGGCGCCTTTAAGCATCGGCTATGGAGATGGAAGTTGCAAGTATGGCAACCATGAAAGGGCTTGGTGGTGGTTATGTTTTGCATGCAAGCGTTGCAAGTTATTGATTTTTGTTCATTGAGTTCGAATTGATGCAAAATATGGGGGTGGCTGAAATGTTGGTTGTTTTGGTTCTTCATTTTTGTGTAATTGGAAATGAAATATGAAGTGTTTGTTGTGAATTGTGGTGTTTTGATTTGATGGGTGGATTGTGAACGATGAATGCTATTGTTATGTTTAGTTTATATAGATTTTGATATTTGGAATGTATCAAATTGTTTTCAATTCTTCTTGTAAATTATAGTTCAACTAGCTTGTATATATAATATATATAATAATGCTTATTATTTCCATTATGAATATATGTGCGTAAAACATTTAAATCTATTGGATATCTACATTTAAAGACAAAACATGGTTGACTAATATAACTTCAAATGGCTTACTAAAATTAATGTAGGTAGTTGATAAATTCTTCAAATAAAGAATTATTATTGGGAGCAAGACAGCATAAATCTTAGGCAAGCCGCGGTAATCCTCGCATGTATTATCCATGCCAACTATCTAGTGGACTTTTAATTATAATCCGGTGACATTTGACATTATTGTGGCTACTAAATAATTTTCGGCTTAGTATATTATTATATTGGACTTTAAGAGTAGAATGACAAATGCAAAGTAATAAAAATCGATTTGAATATAAGACTAGAAATGTAGAATGTAAGTATGTAACAAAGTGGGAAACTGAAAATTGCCGAACGTAACTGCTAAACGTCGGTCTCAAAATTGCTAAATGTCGGTCTGAAATATATGACTAGACAAATTTAACCTTAATAACTACACACATTTATTGAAATTTATTCCCCAAACTCCAAATATATTATTTTCTATGAGATTCTACTACCAAAATCTAGTAACACCATGTCAAATATACTTGATTAAATTACTTCGAACTATCATAAAAGAACAATAAGCAAATTGCTAAATCCATCTTTTTTTATAGTCGACCATCTTCTTTATGATGAGAAGATTCGAATGATTCACAAATTTGCAGTTGGCTTAAAACTGGGAAACACATCTTCTAAATTGACAATTGACAAGTATAAAGCTTCAGGCGTTCGATAAAACTCATAGCCTCACATGACTAACGTAGTAAGTACTTAAAAGATCTTGCTTGAAGGAATATGCAAAGAGTATATGAAAGCTATGTTCAAGAAATTTATCTTCTAGTCACCTTATGCATAGTGAATTATTTTTTTATTAGTTTATGAATAGGAACTTTTGAATATATATTTTTATTTAAGTTGTTATAAATTTAAATAGTAGAGTGCATCTAAATAGAAAATATCATCATGATTATTGTAAGAAATTCATTTTAATATTCATATAAAAAATAGTAAGGATATAATAATTAATCGTATTTTTTGAGATCGAGATTTAGTAATTTTGAGGCCATTTAAGCATTTCCTTGTCAAATGAGCTTATGCTTATCAGCTTATAACTTATGTAGTTATGTTATGTGGCCTTGGCCGAACTTTAGGCCCATATTGGACTACGTTTAACCCATACACATGTGACATCCAAGTCCATTTATAACAGGCACAAGCCTTTCCAGAACACAATAACATAGTAACATGAAACAAAAGATCGGTCGCGCGTCGTCGGATTTAGCTGCTGCGATTAACGCGCGTCGGCGTGGAGTTCGATCTGCAGCGTTAGCAAGTAATTATTCTTGGAGTCGAGGTAGATGCCTCGATGTTGCGGAGTTACTGGCTATCTTGGTGTGTGTAGGGTGGGCTGGTTTTGTCGAGGCTAAATCTCGGATAACCTCCCCACATTGGTGATGAACTAGATGCGAAGGCAGCGCGCATTGGCGTATCAACGTATGAAACAAAAGATCGATATTACCTCAAATTTAATTCAAATGTGAGGGTTGTCTATATCCTCAAATTATCAAAATTATCTTATATGGAGTATACTAATTAACTACGATGTTACTTTCAATGCATTTCTTTAATCTCGAGTATACAACTGTCTTTCAGGATATTAAAGGTGAACAAAGTGATCTTAATATGACTCTAACTCACCTCGTTGTTCTGCAAACAAATATGTAATTGTCACAAAAAACGTCTAAAAGATTTTGAGAAATATTGAGTATGCTACTATTGATCACTATACAAGTGAAGTTGGACGATTACACACTAGGATCCAGAGAGAAGATACAATGAAGGCTTGGATCATCATTATTATTATATTAAAAATTAATCCAAATAAAATATGAAATATATATTACTCCATATTAGATAGTCAAATTGGTTAACTCAGTACTACTCACTACGTTCTCTCTTGAAATGTTTTCAAATTCTCTTGATGAGTCAAATTAAATGCGACATTCAAAAAAGGCTTTGGAATACTGCTAATAATAAGAAATTTGGTGTGTAGATTGGAATAATAATGACAGTAAATTTGAGGGTACCAAATGTCGTACTCTTGGAATTATTACCATAATTGAAGTCATGAAGGCAGCCTTGTCGTAAAAAAAAATTGGTATGTCTGGTGAGGCATGAGAGTAGCATGAGTATATGATAAGCTAGAGAGTAGAGAGTGACTTAAATATATATGCGACTACTTTCTTTAAATTCTGTGTTTGACAAAAGATAATATTGTATTCCTTTATATTTAATGGAGTAATACAATAGTATTATGAATGGATTTTAAGTTAAGAATAAAAGGAGTAATAAATATCAACCAAACGAACAACCTGAAATGAATGATAAAGTCCAACTAACCATTTGCAATAAAACCTATATATGTATGAATATAATATCAACTCAACTTATAGGACTTTATGGTTCGTTATTATTTTCATTTGAATGCACTTTATTTTTATGATGAACCTACTGCCATTTAACATTCCATAAATTGCTCTATAGGGGTAGTACTAATACGGAGTAATAATTATCACAACTAAAACAATTGCTACATACGATGATACATATTGTAGCGTGTAATAATGTCTATATTGGTACATATGATATGTATTTATATATAAGTCTATGTATTTATATAGAAATAATTAAGGACCCTCGCCTTCCGCAATCCTACATACGGAGTATTATTTAAAAATAAATTTTAAATGAATTTATTTCAATTTTACTTGATTGTGTATGTAAAGTTATATAAAATAAAAGTGAAAAATAAAAGTGAGCATCATGAAATCTTTTATGATTGACCTACCCATGCATGAATAAATTATAAAGGTAGTGTTATTATGCTTAAGAAATCATGCTTATCTCTTCATAATTACTCATTATCAACCCATTTTCTCAAACAAACATGAAACAACATGTCCAACCAAATCAAGAATATTATCTATCCATTATCATGTGTAGCTCAAGAACATAAATAGCATAAAGACTTTAAATTAAGGTTTTAATATTTTATTATCTATCCATTAATCCATTATCATGCATGTATATGGGTGCATGTCATGCATTATTATTATCTCATTAGTAGATCATTATTTCATGTAATTCTTGTCTTATTCAAATTATTATTCTCCAGCCGATACACCCATTTAAATAATCAAATATTTAAATAAATAAATAAACTTATGATCATATGAATTTCTTACTTTCTTGGAAAAAAAATTTAGGGGAGAGGTAACAAGTGGAGGACCCTTGAGTCCTTTGCCATGCATTATTATGCATCCACATGATTAATACTCCATCAATTCCCTTTTAATTGTCTTTCTAATCATTTGTATATAGATTAAAAAAATAAAGAATAGTCAAAAAGTATATTAAAAATGTGAAATATGAATTAATTGAATTAATGACAAAAAGTGGTCAAAAAGTATATTGAAAATATAAAAATACAATTTTTCATGTTTAGGATAAGTATTTTGAAATAAAAAAATAAAATTAAAAAGATAATTAAAGAGGAACGGATGGAGTTGTAGTAATCAAATTAAAGAGTCCACTTTCTATTGTTGGGTAAGTAGTTGAGTCCAAAGTAGTCGGCTCCTCTTCACATTACATTTTAAGGGGTTCTCAATTAATAAGAACATTAAAATCATTACTTTTGTATTCTACCAAACTAGTTTCATCAATGAGAGCAATAGAAATCATGCCCTTTGCCTAACCAACCTCAGAACAATTCATAAATATGGCTGAATACATACTCCATTTCAAGGGGGCGGGGGCCATCTCCATTGTTCACTTTGTTCTTTAATACTCACTCCTCTCTATTTTTATTTTTCATAACTTGTCTCATTTGACCAATACTTAACTGCTCATATATATTTTTAAATCAAGTCAACTTTAACCGTATAAATATATACAAAATCAAAACTAAACAATCTTTATAGAAAAGAGAATGTATATAAGGAGTATAATTCATTCGAAGTTTCATACATCATCAGCATTAGGAACAATTAATGCATAGGTTACAAGACGAGCTGAACTCGAGTCTTGGAAAAGAGATTCGAGCTTAGAATCGAATGCCTCAATCCGAAACCTATCACAGAGGACTTTTGAAATAACCTCATTTTCTCCTTCTGACTATGCAATTTATGCAAGAACGACTCGTTTCATATTTCATATAAAAAGTAGTTTGTATGATTATGTAATAAATACTGCAATTGAAATCATGAACTCCAAAAATATTAAGTCAATGATAAATACCTAAAGAAAAGAATTTTGGGTCGTTTTAGGTTGACAAATTCTTTAGATTCTATTGGTTGACTCTTTCAATTGAAAAAATAAATAAAAAAAACACCAAAACACGCAATTAAAAAGGAAGAAAATAATTAATAAAAGCAAAAGAGACTATCTGATTGAACAGAATCTCTATAAAGACTCAGAAAGTCACTTCTCTCTCTCTCTCTCTCTCTCTCTCTGCTTGCTTCACTACAGTAATGGAATTGGGCTTAACCTTAGGCAATGAGAGGCAAAGCAATAGTAGTTCATCAACAAACACTAACAAGAATAATGGTAATAATAATTTGAGCTTTTGCATGGCTTTAGATGTTGGTTTTGCTTCAGACAACCTTAAAAATTGTCAAGAAAATGGTGACCATTTGTCTGAAGAAGATGGTGGTGGTGATGAAGAACAAAGGGCATCTCTTGAAACTCCTCTTCAGTTGAATTTGCTACCTTTTGATCCTGTTCCTCGTCCCACTCCTTGGTCTTCTGATAATGGTAAAAATCCAATCTTTTTATATAATTACCCTCATATTTATTTACCATGGTCATGTAAATTTTCTATAAAAATCCAATCTTTTTCACATAATTGCCCTGATATTTATTTACCATGGTTATGTGAATTTGATATTTGTGTAATTAATTTTGGTTCAGTATGAAATATACATCATTTTTTATGGAGGTGTGGTGTTATGTAGGGAGATTATGTGCTAAATCATAGTAAAAATTGAAACTTTTAGAGGGGTGATTTAGAAAATTGAGGGGTTGGTCTTGATTTTAAGATAAAGCACTGATCTTTAATGAATATTCAACATGTAAATAAATGGTGTTATTTGATAAATATTCAGCCGGGACTGTGCTAATTGAAATATCTTATCTTGTTTTCAAAAAGTATTTAGATATAGAGAATTCTGCTTTAAGTTTGCCTTTGTTGGTTTTTGGTGAAACAATAAAACAATCTTAATTTCTTGATCCACCCATGAGTCTCTTTCACAAGTACAGTAGTACAAGCTCCATAATTAGCTTTTGGACCCCTTTGAATTTTATCTAGTTTCTGTGATTCTCTGCATCTTAATCTTCATCCTTCTACATATATAGCGAGTTCGGATAATGGATCATCCGCAAACATGGTGCTGCCGGGGGCTAGGGGGTTGGACTTGAGAAGAGGGCCGAGGATCGGTGGTGGCGGTGGTGAGGAGGTTTCATCAGCTAATAGTGTCACGGTGTTGCCGCTTATGGAGTTACCAGGCCTTTACAGAGATAGTCCTGGGAGTGGAATAAACAAAAGAGACTTCGAGGATGCTGGAAAGGATACGGTCGATGCTGAAATAGCTGGATCAAGAGCAAGTGATGATGATGAGAATGGTGTGAATGCTAGGAAGAAATTGAGACTCACTAAGGAACAATCTGCTTTTCTTGAACAAAGCTTTAAGGAGCATAACACCCTCAATCCTGTGAGTATTACTAACTTTTTGGGTGACAACTCAAATTGAAGGAAAGATTCAGGGGCATCCCTTTTTTTCCACTAAATTTTACTTATTATCTTATTCCTGTTTTGTTGGAGTTGCAGAAGCAGAAACTTGCACTAGTAAAGCAGCTAAATCTCAGGCCAAGGCAAGTTGAAGTGTGGTTTCAAAACAGAAGAGCAAGGTATTGCTTGCTTTTGCCACCTTTTGATGTTGTACTTTATAGGTGGCAGCCAAATGAGTACAAAGGCTGTACTCAAACTTACAATTTCATGTTTTTAATCTATCATTTAGATATGCATGTTTAATATTGTTCTAATAGTATTATGTTTGTCCGACTCTTCCCCCCTCCCCAATAATTAGAATTTAAGTTCCATTATCTGTTCCCTACACTTCGGTGGACCTTAAATGATGGATCTTAGTGCACCCTGATTGTCTTATTTTATAATGTTGGATCGATGTAGGACTAAATTGAAGCAAACAGAAGTTGATTGTGAGTACCTTAAGAGGTGTTGTGAGACACTTACAGAAGAGAACAGAAGGCTACATAAAGAACTGCAAGAATTGAGAGCTTTGAAGAGTTCCAGTCCATTCTATATGCAATTACCAGCCACCACTCTCACTATGTGCCCTTCTTGTGAAAGGGTGGCCACTACTTCAACTGCACCTCCCACCTCCACCACAACCACAATTACCTCCACTGGTGCCAAAACTGGCATTTCTGACTCAACACTGCCTAAAGCCATCCCAGTCAACGTCTCTAAACCTAGATTCTTTCCATTTTCTTCGAGTCCATCTCAATCTCACGAGTCTGCAGCCTCATAGATACCACGGAAGATGATCGAGTAACATCTGATCCCTTTGGATTCACTTATTTGAGGTTCATATGTATATAGTAGTGCTATTGAGTTGTTTCATTCAGTTGGTTCACTTCGTTGCTGAAGAGCTGAACATACATACTCTTTAAGGGCATCTCCACTTGGACTAATACTCTAATGCAACAATGCATGCATGATGTATAATCATGTAATGCAGCATCACAGACTGGAGTAATTTTGAGCAACAATGCATGGATCTCTGATCTTAATTTTGAGCAATTTTTAGCTCGTGTGCGACTTACTTCTCAAGGGGTCTTAGAGTAATGAATTATGGAAACTCTAGTTTCTTCATAAAAAAAGAAAGACAAACAAGTGTATTAGAGTAGACCTTCAGAAAGGAAATTATGTATTGGAATTCATTGGGTATTTGCTATTGTATTTATTAGTTTGTTGTTTAATTGACAAGTTGAAATTCTTAGAAATCTAATTATGTAATTTGTCTGGTTTATTAGTTGCATGTAAAAATTTGTCAAATGAGACAAGTTAGGAAAAAAGAAAAAAGAGTAGACCATCTTTATTGGATCATTGGATGGAGTATTTTTCATAGGCATGCTTCCATCCAAAACTTTAGTTATGCTTGAGTTGATCATTTTGACTAATTATTGTCTTCTAATTGTGAAATAATTTTACTTATATTAGTAATTTGTAGGTATGAATGCTTGTCCCAGAACTGAAGGCATGTTAGGTCCATATGGTTCAAAGCGTGCTTAAAGAAAGAAAAAGGGGTAATTGAATGATATTGTCCTAACAAGATATTGAGGGGCATGAGGGATTTTGCAGCAATAGGAAATAAATATGAAATGTATAGTAGTATATGATTATGTGATTTGATAGTGTCTGGTAAAGAGAGAGACACTGTGATGGCCACCAATTATTGGTTCATCAATTTTTTTTCTCTCGGATACTAAATTCATTTTCTCTTCTCTTAAATATCCTTTCTCATTATCTAAAAAGTATTCCGTAATAAAATACATATAGCTACGAGATATTTCAATTATTGTAACTCGGTCAAATCTCAAATGCTTTGAGATATACAAATCTAATTAGTTTTTTTGTCGGTGTATAAAAATTTTGACGCTCATACTCAACACATCCTGATATAATTATCGTTTCAACTTTCTTTATACGTAGTATTTTTTATATTTTCGATTTCCCCGATTGAATCTAAAGTACATTCTCAACCAGTCAACCCATATATGATATATATATCTGTTTTAGTTTTGGTAAGCATTTATCAGACTCTCTAGTAAGCATCCACTAATTGTTAAAGACTACTATGACTGCACGTCTCCATTTAGTTGGGTGGAAAATTATATCGATCAATTGCTGAAAGTAATGGTAACTATTCAATTGCTTTATAAACATTTATTTTTACTTGCTTTTAATTTCTTTCACGTCTTCTTGTTTGAGCAATATAAATTGACCAATGTATGTTACAAATGTTAGGTCAGATTTTTTAGGTAAACTACATCTATATACCTCTAAAAACGCGATCACATAACGTATTTTCCATTTTTCATGTAAGTTAAAAAATACCCCTACAAATTGAAGTTTATTTTATTTAAAATAAATAATTATGTTAATATATTTTATTTATGATGATTATAACTCATTAATTTGATTGGAAGTTATGTGACTCATTATTTCCACAACTTGAGAATTACAAAAAAGATAAAATTATATTTATATATTTTAATTCATAATAATTATAACTCATTGGTGGTTACAAATGCAATAATGATGAATGAATTTTATTAATTCTTTAATATTTATGTAAAGGATTAAATATTTGTAAATGATTAAATATACTCAAAAAAGATTACATGAATTTTTTCATTTCTTTAATTTTATGTAAAAGGATTAAATGTAATAAACAAGTTTAATCGAAGTCACATGATTTATAATTTCTTTAATTTTTAGATACAACTAAATATTAGAACACATGAATACGTGTATAGAACATCTGGTAAAGCAAATATTTCTGTTTTAACTTTTAAGTAGAACAACTATACATGTTTTATATACATTAGAATAACAAATTATATGACTATTAATTTTATAATGTAATACTCTCTCCATACAATTTCTATTCTCAATACCTCCATAATTTTTATAATATAATACTTCCATACAATTCTATATTTGAATCGATACAATTAAGCACAATGTCTACAAGTGAAATAAAATATAACGATTTACGAATTTACTTCATCAGAATTATAAATGATTAAAATACTTAAAAGTTACACGACCTTATTGTTTCAACTTTTTGAGCTAATTTTAAAAAAATTAATGATAATTAGTATTAATAATTATATTTATGTACTTCCATCATTGTAATTATAATTCATTAAAATACTGAAAGCTTACATTACCTTCATTATTTCACCATTTAGAGAATGATATTAACTTTTATTCATTTTCTTATAACGTAATTGGACAATTTATGAAATTCCTATTACTTGACTCCCATACTACTGGCTGAAAGTAGTTGTAGTTATTCCAAAGAAAGCCTTCATATGTTATTTCTTCTAATCTAGTTCTTATATCTCCAACCAATAATTTTCGTAATTTTCTATTCTTTGACCCGTCTGATCAATGCTTATGCATGCACTAAATAATTAAAGAAGTCATCGTGAAGAGTTACATGAATTTTATTGTTTCTTTAATCCTTATGTAAACGATTAAATAAAATTAAGTACGCATCATCGAGTTACAATTTAATTTTTTAATTTCTTTAATTTTTATGTAAACTAAATATCAAGCACTTAACATAGAACATCCGAATATGCAAAGATTTTTTTATGTTGTAAAGTTTAAGTTGAACTATACATGTTTGATTATGTATACATTAGAATAAAAGATATGACTAAATAAAATTTTATAATATAATTCCTCCATAACAATTTCGATTTGAATCGACACAATGAAATACGTACATTAATGTGTGCAATGAAATAAAATAATGTATTTATGGATTTACTACTACATTGTAATTACAACTCATTAAAACAAGTAAGTTACACGCTCACTATTCCAACTTTTGAGTAAATTACAAAAAAACTAATGATAATTCAATTAAAATTAATAATTGTGATGATACATCATTGTAATTATAACTCATAAAATACTTGAAAGTTACATAGTCTCATTATTTCAATCGTTTGAGAGTTACATTTATTTAATTTTTATAAATAACCATTATTTTATACTTCAGATATTACCACTATGAATAAGAAGCAAGTCGGGCGCTTATACGGGCGTAATAAGCGTAGCCAAGCGCTGGCCAACCATTTATTTGGCCATATTGCACGGCCGACTTCCGCTTTTGCCGCTATCGTCAAGCAGAGAAGGCGGATCGGGAGCCCGGTTTTATAATTTTTTTCGTTTTCTTCTTTTTCTTCTTTTTCTCGCTTTTGTTTTTCTGCTAATTTGTCAAATTATTAGTTGTTTATTAGTTGATTAATTTGTTAATTTGATTATTAGTTAATTATTAGTTAATTTGATTATTAGTTAATTTGATTATTAGTTGATTATTAGCTAATTTGATTATTTTGTAAGCACTTAACTAACGTTTTAAGATACTAATTCTCACATATATCTATATAAATATGACATATAAAAACTCCGAAAGACTGCCTCGACACCGCTATAGCTTTTTGGAGGCTTTGTCACATCTGACCGCGAAACGCTTATTCACAACTTTGAGATACACACTTTCAACATCATACCCCAACACCAGAAAATGATATTAACTTTGTTTTATTAGTTTTCTTAGAATATTTATATTTTGTTGGACTACTTATGAAATCTATATAAATTGATTCAAAACTAATATCGCTGATAAGAAATATCCAAAGAAAGTTTTCATGATATTTCTTTAATTCTTAATCCTTCCTATACGCCCACTAATAATTTATACACTTCTAAATATCATTTCTATTATTTGGATCATATCTTATCAAATTATATTATCGCTATTATCGCTCTATTGCACACCTTGAGTAACAAATATATAAATTATAGTTTGATATTTATATTTGACTAATTTTTTTATACTAAGATTTACCATTGATGTTGTACTTTTGATGATTGTATGAATACGAAAAAGTTTAATACAAATATAAAAATATATCTTATCAAATTAATTAAAATAATATTATATAAAACTATGTATAAGTGATCAAATTAAACATTATCCTTTACCAAGCACAAGTACATGATAAAATTATTCTGAGAAATTCACTATTAATTTGTTAATATATTTATGTCTTTGTTATATAACACGAAAGAACATGTATTTAATTCGATTTTTATTTTCTCTTATTTAATTGTTACCAACACTCTATCTTCTTTTATAAAATATGATTGTAAATGTATCAATATTTATAATTATTTATTAATAAACATCGAACGAGCATCATCCTATAAAATATATAATGTCATTAACTACTTTATTTTTCTTAATGCTATCTAACACCAATAATAAATCTTAATCTCTACTATTAGTTACATAATTAAATCTAATAGATCATTTTCTTACATTATACAAAAAAGAAAAGTCAGAAATCTAAATGATACGTATATATTTCTGCACTTAAACTATACCCAACTTAGCAATACACTTATATTATTTGAAATTTATTATTTTATATTTATGAACTCCAATCTATTGAGTTAATCTTTTTTTTTCTTCCAGTTTTTGAATAATGTAATAAAAATAAACGATTATAAAATCTTCTAATTTTTTCTGCTCGAGATTTCCACGCAAGCAACGCACGTAATACGACATACTAGTATATATATTAAGAGAAAATTTAAACTTGATTAAACTTTGTACCAAATTAACGAGTTAAAAATGTGAATAATATCTACAACTACATTACTCAACATTTCAGTGCCCACTGCCCAGTTCATATTAACTCAAGTGACTGCGACTAAACATCTTTGAATCGCATTAACAATAAAACCCTAAACCTAACCCTGTTTCTCATCCTTTGAAGTTGAGCTCTTTTTCTGCAATCTTGATTTCACCCAAAAAAAAATGATTCTAGTGAACCACCTTGAACAATGGAGAACCGCTACTGCTTACTAACCACTTTCACCATCAGACATATCGGCCAGACGTGCAATCGCATCTGCTAGTGCATCTTCTTGCTCCTGCATAAATATGTCAATAAGATAAAATTTTGTTGGCAAGGGAATAGATATGCAAGTACAGAAGTACTATGATAGATGTGTGAGATTCTAACCTTCAAACCTTGTTTTGCCTTCTCGATTTCTAAGGGGTCTGGATGATTTACACCAAGTATTCTCTCCACCTATCCAGATATAAGTATTAGCAACCAATCCACACCGACAAAACATACAAGAATTCGATTTATATCAATCAACAACTATTCTACCTCCTTGATTAGGACGTCCGTGCATAGTATTTTGATGTCTTCAGGAGCCCTCCCCATAAAGTTCTGTGAAGGTGGAAAATCCTTTACAGGATGACCCTTGGTTAACCCCCTACAACCTCTACCAGCTCCAGGTCCCCCGGCACGACCAACATGATTATTCATACCTCGACCTGGTCCACCGTGACGAGAGATTCCAGGATCTTCATCTACCCAGTGTATATCTTCAGGAGAAATCTACAAAGAAAAAGAATGGTTACAAGAATCACTAAGCAATAGTCTTGAAATCTACCATCGAAAGAGCCTCCTCATAGACATTGGGGCATGTTGGTTGTTGTCAATGACGTGGAGAATGTCATCACTAATGCTTTAAGCAAAGCAAATATTTACCTCGGAAAGGTTGACCCATTCCCATGCCTCATTTGGAGTACCCATATCATAAACAAGAGCATGACGGCCCTGAAATAGAAAGTCCTTTTCAGCATTGACCATGTAGGAAATCAAGAGATAGGCGACAAACACTCGAGGGTACCTCTGCAGCATTGTAGTCAGTAATAACAGCTTCATAAAAATTGTTGTCATCAGGCCACCGGGTCCTCACTTTTCTGCCAATCAGTGGATTGAAAGTTGCTGCTTCTTCAAGCTCACTTGCAAAGTGGCCAAATGAAACACGATTACCTAACTGACCCCTTCCACTAGGACCAGAGGAACGATACTGTAGTATTAATGAAAGCAAACAAGGTCATATTTGGCTCGATAAGAAATATGAGGCCCGAAAGTTCAAGAATAGAACAAGATGCCAGACGATTCAAAGCTTAAAGATTAAACTTACAGATTTTTGTTTCTTGCCCTTGGGTCCTGTCATGTGCCCTCGTTTTGGAGCTGATGGCAATGGCTGGTTTGTTGGTGCAACAGACTGTGGGGGGAAAGCAGATGGACCACCAAATTGTTGAGACGGCATTAAAGGGACTATCTTCTGTTTTTTCCGAGAAGCTGAAACAGGACTGGGAACTGGATCATGACCAGGTTGACCAGCATTAACCATATCTTGTTGAGGCCCACGCAACTGTCTCCACTCCCTGGAGCATAGTTTCAGAAGAATAAAAGTAAGTAGACAGTAGAAGAGGACAGACAATCATTGCCTCAATAAAAGAAAAGAAGATAAAAATGCTAATATAGATCAAAGAGCGCTAAGTTTAGGAAATCTAGTTGTAGGGAGGAAGTGTGTGCGCAAAGTTTCCCTGCATCTCACATTTTCCTAAAAAAGAGATATATGTATGTACCCAGATATGTATTTTTATATAAGAATCTTGCATAAAATAGGTTTTGCCACATGAAGGGCACAAATTAATACAAATAAGAACAGACTATGGACAGTGAACATTTTCTTAGTTAGACTATGAGATGCACATGTTTCTTCTTACCCCCTTACACTTACTTGTTTTGCAGAAACCTGCACTGTACACATTTATTAGACAAAGAAACATGAGGGACCGACATTGTTTTCAGAAGAAACGTGCATCATGCACATTGTTTAACAAAATACACACGCCGAACACTTTTGTATTCTTAACAAATGAGGGGTGTTTTGAGAAATCACTTTTGACTTGCCAACAGCAATGTAGAATAAAGTAGGCAACTTAGTAATTTATAAGGACCTTATGCTGCATATCACTTCATCCGTGTTTACCCTCCCGAGAAGCTCTCTATATTCTTCATTAGATAATCTTAACTCTTTCCTGAGCTTGGTTAATAATTCTTGGTTCTCCTGAAAGAAGTACATTTCAATAAGCAGCCGCATAAAGATATCAGATCCAACTGTTCAATACAATAGAGGAAGCTACCCATGTAATGGCGTCAGCTTGAGCTTTAAAGGCTCGTAAAACTGAACTGTAAGCTTCTTGCTCGAGCTGGTGTATTTGAGCTTCCATATTCGGTTTGTTGTACATCCTAGGAGCGTATGGGGCAGATCCCATGGCAGATGATCTTCCGTTTCCAGCGATATGCCCTCCTCCTCTTGAAAATCTATTTTGATGTGATGGAGGAAGATCATCATCCGTTCCTGAAACAATCGAGTATCATAAAACTTAAGAAACTAGTTCAATCGCACAATTAATCAACTAATCAAAGGAAAACTATCAAACGAAGGACGGCATATTTCATATTCTCTGGCTCTTGGATATAATGGAATAAATCAAACGGGCTCATTACGCTACAACCCATGCTTATTATATATCGTGAAGTTGTAGATAGTGTTTGCACTCCACTCTTGGGTCAATAATAAAATAGTCTCCTTGTCATGGGTATGACTGTGTACTATCCGAATATCACAACCCATAATTGAGATTAACTAATTCAAGCCAAAATACAATAAAAATCCAATCTTTACTAGTGAATATAACAGACCATAATTGAAATTCAGTAATTCAACCCAAATTACAATAAAACCCAAATCTTTACAAATAAAAAATAACCCTAATAATACTTCAATAAACAATCAAATACCGTGAATATCACAACCCATAATTAAGATTCAGTAATTCAACCCAAAATAATTAAAAAACGAATCTTTAGCCACGCAAAATCAAAACCAACTAACAAAAATTATAATAAAAATTGGCCATAAAATAAAATAAATAAAACTCTACCGCTGCTATCGTAAGATTCGTAATCCATAGGCAGCTTCCGAACGGCTCAAACAATTTAAAAAGCGGAAGAAATAGGACAATATTTTGGGACAAAATATTAAATTCAAGGTCTTAATGTATGATTATTACTTCAATTTTGATGAATCAATGAATAATCTGAGTGATTTAGGGTAAAAGGTGAGATATATACTCGCCTACAAATTAAATTAATTGGAGGAGGTTTGAGTTTTTTAAAATTTTCAAATTAAGATGGAGGTTTAAATAATTTTATTATAAATATCGAAAATATGAAATCTAAAAACATACAATGCATTTAAGGAAGAGTATTTTTGTGAAAATATATATTTTTGGCCGTTTCACCTGAAAGTATATTCTCCACCTGTTTGGACCCGAAATCATAATTTTACTGCTTTCACCGAGCCTCTATTTTCTACTGTTTACTCTGGACATATTGAGTAATCAAGCTGAACGGACCATACTATGTCGCTTTCGATCCCTTTAATTACATTTTCTACCAAGCTTCAACCCGGTATTATGTTCTGCCTCGGCTTAACCGAGCTATATTTTCGCCCGCTTTCGATACGGGCCAGCTTTACGTCACTGAACCATATTTTCTACTCGCTTTCAATTCTCAAACTACATGCCCATTTCGAATTCTCGATGACATTTTAGTCCGCTTCGCACGGGAAAACCATATTTTCGGCCCGAGCCCCACCCTGCATCATACTATGCCCAAGTAGACCCCTGACCATATTTTTGAGCCGTTACCCTCGACCATATTTTTCCGCCTCGCTTCTAATTGCATCATATTTACGCCCCAAGCCGACCTCCTCGAGCCATATTTTCTGCCTGCTTTCAATCACTTTAATTATATTTTCAGCTTCTGCTGACCCCGACATGTTTTCGGTCAAGCTGACCTGAACTATCTTTTCGAAGACGTTAGGACCCCAAACTATATTTTCTGTCTGCTTCGACCCCCTCGAACTACATCTTCGGCTGCTTTCGCCTCGAACCATACTTCGGGTCCCCGATTCGACTCGACCATATTTACGCCTCGACCACATACTTTCGCCCGTTTCGACACGACTGATGAGGCTGCCCGTTTTAATTGAGACATATTGGGCCCGTTTCGACTCTAGACCATATTGACCGTTTCGAGCTACGACCATATTTTCGGGCCGTTTCAACCCGACCAGTCTGCTTTCACCCAAGATGACATTTTCGCCCGCTTTGAATCACTTTCGCCCGACCATATTTTTTTGCCCATTTCACCGGGACCATAAGCCCGTTAACCGCGATTTCTGCCTGCTGCATCGGGGTTATATTTTCGCCCGCTTATTAACCCAAACCATATTTTTCTGCCGGTTATGATTCTAATTGAGCAGTGTTCGATTATTTCGACTACAGCTGTCCGATTGGCTCTTCTATCATTTTCGCCTGCTTTCACCTCGTATATATTGAGCATTGATCAGATCGTATTTTCGCGCCGACCTGGGCTCAGCAGCAAAATATGACGATTGTCGAAATGACCAAAAATACGGTCGGCCTAAACGGGACGAAAATATGGTCCTGGGTCAAATCGGACCGAAAATATGGTCTCGGGGTCGGCACCGGGCAAGTAAAATATGGTTTCTGGTCGCAACGAGCCGGTATGGTCCCCGCCAAAACGGGCCGAAAATATGGTTCCGGGGGGAAACGTGCCCAAAATATGGTCCGGGGTCGAAACGGGCCTAAAATAATGTCTGGGGGGCGGAAACGGGTTTAAAAATATGGTCCACGGCCTAAACCAGCCGAAAAATACGCTGCCTGGGTCAATCGGGCCGAAAATATGGTCCCGGTCGAAAATATGCTCTGGGTCGAATCAGACGAAAATATGGTCCCCTTTGGCCGAACGCGTCGAAAATTTGGTCGGGGTCAAAACGGGTTTAACATACGTCCCCTACCGAACTGGGCGAAGTATTTGTTGAATAACGGCATCGATTCAAACCTTTTTTGAAGATAACAAATTGTTTAAACGAACTAATCCTGCCATGAACGTGTAATCGTGTTTATTCTTTAATAAAGTCAAGTCACTAAAGAAGTCGATCTAGATGTTCTGAGGCTCAAGGATTTAGCTCCAACAAACTCCAAGCTATTCAAGGAGCTCGTGATCTTTGGCTTGTTATAGCGCCAGGGTGAAACTCTACACTTAAGATATGTTGTTTTAAGTACGAGAAATGACTTTGGCGGTTTTAATCGAATAGTTTTTAAAATTGATAGTCCCAGAAGTTTTTAACTTAAGTATAGACGGGATTCATTTACCGTACAAATGATCGCAGGTCATTTGCTTCGAGAATCGTCAAAACGATCCTTGCTGGAAAGCGAAAAACATCTGACCATCGGTACCCCATCGGCAGGGCCGGTCTCGATCGTACCGACGATCGAGACCCCATCGGTAGGCGTGGTGTCTCGATAAAGGTCCCTGGCGATCGAGACCCCGCCTCGACAGGTCTACTGCAGGGCTGATACTGCTAGTTCCCCGGCTCCATCGAGGGCTCATCGAATTCCCTGCCCTTCGATGGGGTCTCGATGCGCCGCCTTTTCTGCATTTTTTATACACTATATAGTCTCTTTCTATTTTAAAACCTCACCTTTTACCTAACTCTCAAGCACAATTCCTTCTAAATTCAAAAAGCTTAAAAGCCAATAACTTTCACATTTAATCTTCATTATCTTGGCAGTAGAAGTGCTTCCTAGTTGTGTGCAAATTTGTATTACTCAATTATCAATCAGGTTTAAGGAAATCCTTCAAGTGCTGAAAGAAGATGTGCTCGCTTATTCCTACGGAGTAGCTGAAGTCAAATCCCAAGAGGGTATTTTCAGTTCCTAATCTAAAAGTAGACAGCCGAAATCTCACGGCAATGGGTCACTTTGGTCAGAAGCAGGCTGTTGATAATACCTCGGCAGGTTTGCTTCACAGACTCCAAACACCCTTCAAGAACTAGTTATCTTCACAAAATTCGGCGGCCGGAAAATTCGACCTGGCCAGCCAGTTATGAACCGGCTCGTTAAAAATCGTGCGTATTCCATTCTATCTTTGATCTTCGCTTTCAAGTATTCTTGTTATTTTAACTAATCATATTTTGTTTGTTTAAATATTGACTAATCATTCTCGAAATAAGTGTCATTTATCGAATTAATTTGTGTATTCCTATCGCTTGTTAATTCACATTGTTAAATTAAAACTCTAAAAGATAATAATAATTTAATTCAAAACCTTATTCACCCCCCTCTAAGGTTATATCTGTGCTAACACCGTATCGAGCCCGTGTTCTAATGACCAAAGTTTTAAAATTGGTAAAAAGATCATGGGTAAGAATGGAATATGTGCAGTTCGGGAACTTTTGTGTCGGGGCGTAGTCGTTCAAGGCCACCATCGCCGATAGATCAAATTATGACTACTGCGCAACGCCTGCCATTAATGCCCAAAGCATCGATGTACAAATTATGAGGCGATCATCATGGTCCACTCATTCCCACGAAGATCAAATTCTCTGTCGGGAGCTCATAGAACTTGACCAACGCGAGCGAGGCAAATATAAAGCAGTAGTTAAAAGCCGCCGCGCGAAGTCCCACCGAGGACGCGATAAAGCAGGATGACGGAGCGCTACGGACCAGGAACTCAAGAAAGTGGAGTTAAATTTAAAGCCATTTCACGCTTCTTCACAATGCCACGCGTACGTGGAGGAGTATGCTCTGCCGGGCGGACGTTAAATCGCCAAGTGAAATACGGGACTCATGGAACCGCCCATATCGTTCTAGCCGTCGAAGACTACAAGGGTTCGACTTTTGACTGTAGAGTATCAAACCTTCTAAATGTATCATGGAGAAGTCTATTAAAGACACGCATCAAAGGTTCAATACTCATCATCAATAATTTGGATTCTTCAGGAAGACATTCTCCTTAGAAGAATTAAACGGGAGAATTATTTAAGCCGCCAATCCCGAAGCGTTCGCCAAAAAAGTATGTGCCATAAATGAAGCTGCGATATCGCACTTCTCCACTCAGCAGCCTACTGATCCTCAAAGCGTAAGAGGAAGTAATCATGTTAACAAGGCTCGTGAATCGAGGGACAAAAGAAAATGGTTTCGCGCGCTAAAGCACAAAAGTTAAGCCGAGAAGATCAGAATGACGAGGATTTACGGGCACATGGCCACGTTGCTGGGAGACTACAAAAAGTTTCTAAGATCCAAAAGAATAATGAATGCATCATGGACATGAAGCTTCAAGAAATATGACAACTATGAAAAGCACGGCGACAAATATAAGAGGGCAAAATTAAAAGAGATAAAATGTTTTGAACGCAACAAGCCCTGACATTCAAGCATTTGATCGTCTCGCCTCTACAAGAGGTTTCAACTAAGAGTACGCAACAAGGCCACTGCTGAGGATGAACCGAAGCGAATCCGACCGTCGAGACACGCAACGTGAGCTGCCTCATGGCACAAGACTCACGGAGGTACCTCTTAACTCAAATTTCTATCTGGATGAATGAGCCTATTAATACTATTAGCACTGCCGAATTAGTAGTTTTGACAAGCCTAAGCAATAACTATAATGAGTTGTTAGAAAGTTTTGAAAATTGCTTAAAAGAAACAAAGAACTTTCGAAACAAATAAAAACTTGTTTTGCTAAAACTACTCTCTCTCGAAATGAAGCTATTTCGCTAAAAGCCTCGACTCCAATCTTAAAATGACGGGAATTCTTGAAAAATTGGAGCTTAAACAGTCTTAGATCAAGTTGGAAAATGTAGAACTTCAAAATCACCTCAACTTGTATTCCCTGAGAACAAAATGTTTGAATGAAATTTCGATGCTCAACGTTATCCAACCAACAAAAAGCGGATTAGTATTCAAGTTGATAACTCTTATCCTTCTATTGCTACTTCATTATCCGTATTAAATTTATTAGACCGCATTTCACTTGCACTTATCAGGAAAAAAGGAAAATCATGAGTCTCTAGATGTCCCGCTCAAAGGTTAACAGATCAAGCACCCTATGTCCTGGTTCAAAGCACGAAACGGATCGCGAAATCCATTTACTTACTAACCCCCAAGGACCCAAATCACATCAAGTACCCCCGAACGAGAACTTGATCTGGTGGTTGTGGCGCTGTGCCGTCATCCATGAAAAAAGACAATATTTTTGACGGTGGATACGGATGCCAAGGCACATGACGGCATGCTTCACTTTTCTTAAAGTCAACAAGTGCCAGGAAATGGAAGTTCGCTAACAACGAAACCGCCAAAATTCTAGGTAAAGGATTTATCGTAAGAAAGCGTTGTTTTAAGATTAAAATATTTCTTTTGTCGACGGTATGCTAAGTTTAATTTACTAAGCGAGTCAATTATAAAAATGATTATGGTGTCAAGTTTCTAAACATAACGTGTCATTTCGAATGCTTCATCTTCATTTGTCAGGTACGATTATCGACGAACAAATTACTATGTAAATTTTATTTGGTTGAAGCTAGTATTTGCAATAACGTGGGGTTCACGATGCGATTAGTTTATGCATCGACGTCAGGTCATGCTAAGATTGAAATGTTATCTAAATCGCATGCACTCGCACGTAAAAGGTCCATCGTTCTCACGCACAAAAAGGATAAACTTCATGATTTACGCCAACCCAGAAAATGCATAAATCATCTTTTAAATCTATAATCTGTTTCACAATCCATGTGCTCGATTTGTTACATATGGATTTGTTTGGAGAGATGGATGCTGCGAGCTGAGGTTCTAAATATGTCTTTGTTATCAGGATGATTACTCAAGGTTTACTTGCACTGTATCGCTATTAGTAAGGATGCTGCGAAGAGTTTCGCTAAGTTATGTGAGAAAGCTCATGAATGAGAAGGCTCCAAAATCAAAGCCATAAGAAGCTTATCAATTTCGAGGTGAGTTCGAAATGAGGAGTTCAAGAGTTTCTCAGGTGAGATGCTAGATCCAACACAACTTTTCGGCACCAAGAACACTCAATAAAATGGAGTCATGAGCTAAAGAATGTGACCATTCAAGAAACGGGCCGTGACCATGTCAATGTGAACACAACCTTCCCAAATACTCTGGGACATGCGGACACCGCTATACTATCAACCCAAGTATTTCTTAGACCTATTCGACAAAAACTCCTTATGAACTTTGAATGGGTAAGATCCTCGTATTGATTACTTTTAAAGCTGCGTAAATGCTATATTCTAAACACCAAAGATAGATTGCAAATTGGATGTGAAATCTAACGAGGCAATCTTTCTCTATTACTCAAAAACTAGTAAAGCATATATTATCTATAATAAGAAGAAATTCAACGCGCTGCAGTTAATCATTCATGTTAACTTGATGAATCTAATCCGCTTGTTTAGCATTTATGATGATTCAATAGTGTCAATGCGGATGTGACCAATAAAGAGTTGATGAGCCTCATAACCAAGGTTCAAATGAAAGATCACCATGTGGGAGAAAACAAATAATCATCGAGAACCGCAAGACATTGATGATTATCTCCATGGGCTTAACACAATAAGATTTTCCTAGAGACGAGAATCTAGGGAATCATCCCCGACCTCATTCTGTGCATCTCTCCAGTGGGGAATTCACCGATCCTCTTTTAAACAATGTTTGCCTTCATAGCGCTATTGCCTCAAGAGTACCTCTTAATGTTAAACAAAGTTTCAGAGATCCTGACGATTTTATCTACGCAAAAAGAACTTGAACAATTTGAAAGATGCAAGTTCGCATTTAGTCGAAAAAACTCAGTTCTAGAACCATTATTGGAACAAATGGGTTTTTAGAAATAAACTTGACGAAACCGTGTCATTTCGTAAACAGCAGTCCCTTGTCGTTCAAGGTTATAATCAAGTCGTAAGGAGACTGATGAAACTTTGTCTGCCGCTAAAGTCGGGAATCCAGATATCCTTAGCTTTCGCTAGTCATATTTTGATTTCAAAACTACACCAAATGGATGTTAAAAGTGCTTTTTTAAATGGTTTTTTGGATGAGGAAGTTTTTGTAAAACAACCACCGGGCTTTGAAGACGCTAATTATCCTAATCACGTGTTTAAACTAGATAAAGCCCTTTACGGATTAAAACAAGCACCTAGAGCTCGTATGGTGAGGTTGCTAACATTTAGTTGCAATGGTTTCAAGCAGCGGAAAGCTCGATTCCACGCTCTTAAAAACTGCGGCGATTCATAGTTGTCCAAATATACGTCATTTATATTATTTTCTGCTCTACTAATGATTTGTCAGGCGAGGAATTTTCTAAATGATGACAAAGGAGTTCGAGATTTAAGACGACGGGCTTAATTGAACTTCTCTCGGACTCCTGGGCTTAAGCAACGGACGACGGATCTTCATTTGTCAAAGCAAATTCTCGAAAGAGCTCATAAAGAAATTGACGGAAGATGCAAAAGTGATCGACCTCTATGTCTACATCAACTAAGCTTCGACAATGACGAAGAAGTGTACAAAGTTAACGACAAAATATCGAGGTATGATTGGTAGTCTTTATTCAAAAGATCTAATCTCGATATTATGTTTGC
Organism: Lithospermum erythrorhizon; assembly: GCA_019722365.1. NCBI lineage: Eukaryota > Viridiplantae > Streptophyta > Magnoliopsida > Boraginales > Boraginaceae > Lithospermum > Lithospermum erythrorhizon. The sequence continues at coordinate 145,351 of JADFUC010000461.1, forward strand.
TGCAGGTTCAGGTACTCAAGCCTAAGCGTGTCCCAAAAGAGTCTCATCTTAAAGCCAAGCAGCGATCATTCGTACGTGAAAGGAACAATTGACTATGGCTCTTGGTATTTGAATGAGCAAAGCATTTGAACTTCATGATATTCGGATGCGGACTTTACGGGTTGTACACTGATAGAAAAAGTACTATCGTGGGACTTCTGTCACTATCGACATAGCCTTACCTACGGTCAAGAAGAAACAAAATAAATATGGCACTATCAACGGGCGGAGGCCGAGTACGCGCGGTTGAAATCATAGCTGCCTGCTAAGCTGGGATTTAAACAAACATCGAGGACTTTGGGATCAAGTATAATCAAGTTCGCAGCGCGACAACACTGGGGCCGCTATCAACATCAGTAGAAAAACCGTGCAACATTCGAGACCAAGCACATCGAGATTCACATCATTTGTCCGAGATCACTGCAGTAAAAGTGGAACATTGATCTAAGGTCGAACAAACATCAACGGCGGATATTTAACAAAACCACAACGAGGATCAATTTAACCGCATCAGCGCGAGCTGTGGACGCTTGATCTTTCTAAGAAGCACCTTGCTTTTCATATGTCTTATATGCCTTTGAATTACATGCATGCTAAGTGTGTTTAAATCAGGTCAATTTTTTTGGGGACGATAAGCCAAATGATAAAATTGTCCCATCGCGCTATTCGCTTTGTTCATTGTCAGGATGCTGGCTGGCTGGATGTCTACGGCTGCGTATCGAGGTAAGTGAGATGTTAGTTTTGGTTTCGCTTTGAGTGAAATCATGATGGTCGCTTAAATTGAATGCGCATCTATTGGTTCGTTTGGCCGTATGTGGATGACGCAGATTATTGGGTGTGGAATCGCTGAAACTACTTTGTCATCGAGACCCCCTCTCAACGGGTCTCTCGATGCACCGAATAACCACAAACAATTGCCCGCATCGTAGACCCCGCTTCATTTGGTGTCCTCGATGCAAAAATAAATCTCCGGTTCTGCTCAGAGCCCATCGAGACCCCCCTCTCGAATGGGTCTCGATAAACAAAATAACCACCATTACATAGGCCCATCGAGACCCCATCGAGACCCCCTCCTCTCGAATGGGTCTCGATGGCGGAATTATCCACCAGCAAATACCTCATCGAGACCCCGCCTCGAACGGGTCTCACGGCGGCCTACCTCCCACCAGCCACCATTTCAACCAACACCCAATTCTTTTCCAATTCACCATAACCGCCCCTCTCAACCTTTCTCTTCAACAATTCATCAAAAATTCACCTTTTTATCACTCAAATTCACCAAATTACCACTTTACAAACCCAAACACACTCCTTCTTCCAAAATTCATCATTATAATGGCCTCAAATCCTTCAAAACCTACAAAAAAGAGGGCAAGAACTCAAAATCCAAAATCCTCTAATCAAGTGGTTCTTTATCAAGGTGGGAGTTCCTCAAATCCACAATCGTTGACAATGTAAATCCTTTGCTATCTGTAGGTGGAAAAGTTAAAAGACTGCAAACTCTAACATTTTTACGGATATTATTATGACGGAGGAGACTTCCGAGGACTACCTTCGGGATCTTGTCAAATTCCAAAAGTGGGAAAAAAATTTGGGTAAGTCCTACAACATCTTTCCGGATTGGGTTTATTTTCTTCTATGAGCATGTGGTTATACACACTCCCAATAGTAATAGTCTCAATCTTAAGTTGGAATTCAATGGGAGGTCTTTATATAAAATGAAAATTTGTGAGACTTTGTCATTATCAAATGGTTTTTCAGTTATGTCAAGTTATAGCCTTCATGATTTATCATTTCATGCTAATGTGACCGCAATGTCAACAATGGTCGAGGTTTAGGAACGGGTATCGAAAGGCTGGGGCGGTCGATACTTTCATTGCTTACATTTGTACATCAAGGCGCATTTGCTACTACTCTGTTTTGTGAAGTCCTTGGTCCCCGTGGGTTCTCAAGATAGGAATCCGAGTAGTGGTAAATTCCTTAACATACAAGTTTATGCTCCGACAACGTATACATCTTCCAATTATAATAGTTTTCCACATTGCCACCTACGGGCAATACCACACGCAACAACCCTTCCGCATGGACGCTTATTAACACATTACGGAGTCTGGGATGGTGATGAGTGTTTTCGTGAGGTACGCTTATCGATGGGGGCACCCATAGGATTACCAAAGACTATTTTAAGACGGTACAATCGCTATCTCAATAATCGACTTTGGTGGAAGCTGAGGCAAAATTGGCTCATCGAAGATAGAAGAGCCATTCTAGCTACGATGGTAGAAAATGTTTGTGGAAGTCAATATTTGAGGACCTGTGATTGTGGATGACGAGATGTCGATGACGAGGACTTCGACGCATTTACGGGCGGGATTTATGATCTGATGGCGCAGTGGTGACGATAATAGCGACGAGGCTCACAGCGCTGAGCAAGCATGTTTCCAAGATCACGACACTAGTTTAATGAGATTGCAAAGCTTATCGAGGATAATCGTCATAAATCCCATGAAGCGCCGTTAAACACTTTCTCAAGGAAAACAAGAAGCAAAGTGATTCATGTCAAAGGAATTATGAAATTCCTCTCTTGTTTCTGGGAGATGCTAACGAGAAGCACGGGGTGCCCACAAAGAAATATTTGGTGCATTCGGACGACGAGGGCTTGTGTCAGGCTACTACCGGGGAGGTGTCCTAGTTCACATCCGGTTTACTTCACATCCGCCACTACTTCTTCGGTATCGTATCGGTGACTACCTTCTTGACGCATTTGTACGTAGAGCGAGGATGAATGGGCCTTTTCTTTTTAATGCTGGTACGCGGTCCCAAGATAAATTAGAGGACTGATGGCTTTTGACCCTTATGTTTTTATGCTTTATTGCTTCTTTTTGTTTAGGTTTTATCAGCCAGGTTCTCAGGATTTATCCCAAAGTGGGGAGCCAGAATAGACTTTACGCTGGATGTTTTATTTCTTATGTTAGCATGTTGGATGTTTTATTTATGATAGTCATTGACGTTTTTATTAACTATTTCGCGCCACGCTATTATTTAGCTGATATATCATCCATGATTGTTATTGTTCTATTTCGTAAGTGAAAACTGGGAATCTTATTATTATGGGGAGCCGTTGCTTATGTTTTATATTTCTTTCCCTTAGCATAAGTCAATTTGTTATCATCAAAAGTGGGAGTTTGCTTGGAATAACGGTACTGATTCAAACCTTTTTGAAGATAACAAATTGTTTAAACGAACTAATCCTGCTTTCAAGTGAACTGTAATCGCTTATTCTTTAATAAGTTCAATCGCTTTTAAAGAGTCGATCGGGATGTTCGAGGCTCAAGGACGAAGTCTGAACAAACGCCAAGCTATTCAAGCGAGCTCGTGATCTTTATCATATAGGCGCCAGGCGAAACTCTACACTTAGTATATGTTATTTTGGCATGCAGAGAAATGACTATGTTTTAACTGAATAGTTTTTAAAATCGATAGTCCGTAGTTTTGTAATCCTAAGTAGATTGATTCATTTATATACTGCATAAACGATCACAGGTCATTTGTTTCGAGAATCGCTTCGAAACGACTCTTTACTAGGTGAAAAACACTGACCATCGAGACCCCATCTAGGGCCGGTCTCTCGATCAGTCTGACGACGGTAATCCCCATCGAGTAGGCGGTGTCTCGACAGGTCCCACGATCAGACCCTCGGCCTCGACAGGTCTACACGGCAGGGGCTTATAGTCAAGAAACCTCGGCCCATTTGGCTCATCGGCACTCTCAAGTCTCGATGTCCGATGCGCGGCCTTTTTCCGCAGATTTTATACACTATATAAGTCCCCTTCTATTTTAAAACACCTAACCTTTTTTACCTAATTTTCAAGCATTAAAAATCTTCCAATTCAAAAAGGCAAAAGTCAATAGCTCTCACATTTAATCTTCATCATCTTTATGGTAGCTTCCTAGTTGCAAAATTTGTATTACTCAATTATCAATTGTGTTTTTAAAGCGAAATCCCGCGCTGAGTAAAGATGGCTCGCTATTCCTACTGAAAATGTTGAAATCCCAAGCAGGTATTTCAAGTTCCTAATCTATAGACAGCGTCAAATCCCAGCCGTGGGCCACTTTAAGGCTAGTAGCTGATAATAGTCTTCGGTGAGAAGCCGTCACAGGTAATCAAACAATTCTTCAACTAGCTATCTTTGCTTAAACTCGAGGTCCATTCGGGCCTAATCGACCGAAAATACGGGTCGGTGGCCGAAACCGCGTAAAATATGTCCGTGGTCGAAAACATGTTCCAGTTAAACGCCAAAATATGGTTAAGGTCGAACGGGCCGAAAATATGGTTTTGGGGGAAACAATTCAAAATACGGTCCGGGTCGAACGGGCCTAAATGGCCTGGGTCGAATCGGGCGTAAAATATGGTCCTTTGCGGAAACGCCAAAAGATGGGTATCGGGTCAAATACGGTTTAAATTAATCGGCCTAAAAATACTAGGTCGAAACGGCCGAAAATATGGTTCGGGAACAATGAAAATATGGTCCGTTATGATCAAACGGCCTAGTAAATATGGCCTGGGTCGAACGGGCTTAAAATATGTTCCTTCTGCCTATGTTACGGGTCGAATCGGGCAAAAAATATGGTCCCGGGTCGAAACGGGCCGAAAATATGGTACCCGGCCTAAATCGGTCGGTAAATATTACCGAATCTAAAACTACCAAGCAATACTAATGTATTTAAACTAGATCTAAAATACGGCCTGCTAAGCTGGTTATCAATGTTAAAGTTATGGGGGTAAAATGGAAGTCATTCATAAAATACAACCATTAAATATTGACAAAAAAATCAAACCCTCCAATTTAATTTTAAAATCTAAGGAGTATATATATATATATGTTTCTTTGTTAAGGATTTGGAATTTGGTAACGTGTCACATAGCTGGCTCATATATGTACTGATCTAGTGGTTACGCACAAAATCCAAAACCGTCCCCGAATGTATCTAAATATAATCGAAAATAAACGAAATTTTTGGAACCCACTGAACCTATCGTATTTAGGTTCGCCGGTAGAACCTAACTAATTTAGGTTCGCTCGAAATAACCGAACCGAACCCAATCATTTCTAAATTTTATGTATTTCTCAATTTTCATTTATTATCCTTGAAAATATCTTTAGTATTTGCAATGCGTATTTTAAGAAGAATTTCTAGATTTAAGTTTTGTTTCATTATTTGTGATAATTAATAATATGTATATAAATCTTTCTAAAACTAATAATAATATATGAACAATGTGATATGTAAAAAAAAAGTGGTATCATAGACAATGCTGTGACAGTAGATCAAGGAAGAATCTTAAAATGAGTTCGTTTGAAATTGCATTTGATTGTATCTAGTCTTATTAGGACTTAATTTGAGTTCAAGACGATAGTCTAAAATTGTCTCAAACCTAAACTTAACCGAAACCGATGAAAACCGATCAACGAAAACCGAACCGTTTAGGGTTCGGCTCGAGAGAACCCACTTAAATAGGTTCGCTTCTACTTTTGGCTCAAACCGAACCGAACCAACTGTGAAATATCCTTTGAACTCCGACCTCAACTAACTCATGGGTAAAGAGTTGAGCAATCGAGTCAGCATCACGAAAACCGATCGCTCCATCGGCTCGCTTTCGTCTATATTGAAATGACTTATAGCTCGATTATATGATTATTATAGACCAACTTTGCTATAATTTTGTATACTTTTAACTATCATTAATGACTAAAGTGTTGTTACGATTTAATCTTTTTTATATTCTAGTTAATGTCAAGTCCAATTTATCTATCGAAAATTGACTATCTCTATTATTTTTACAAGACTTTATTCCTTGAAAATTTGAAATTTGCATCAAATGAGCTAGTTTGGAGCTCGGACCAATGAGCCATCAACGAGCCAAATATTATCCAACTCGACTGCTCGATCAAGCAACAACTATATCGTCATAATTACCACCCAATACGCGAAATTCTTGGTGTGATCGTGTTGAATTTGAGAGGTCAAGCTATTAAGCTTATTTTAACCAGAAAGCTGACCAACCTACAAAAGAACAACGCAACTTATGTTATGTTATTTGGCGTTTCGTCAAATCTTTGCTTTGACCCTATTCGACCAACATACATTATAAATTCCAGATTTTTTCTCACACGTTCTGATAACTATAACTTATAAAGACAGTAAAACGATAAAACGACATTTATGTGTTTATTATCACATTTATATATCATTTTTTAATCATTATGATATATATAAATTTATAATTTAATATTTGAAAGAATAAAAATAATTATATCTAAAAATTATATTTTATGACTAAAAATAATATTTTTTTTTTATTTTGGTAATAAAGAATAAATGCAAAAAGTTTGTATAACTAAAAATTATATCTTATGACTATTAACTAAGGATAATTAAGGTATAAAAAGCAATATGAAGGGTAATGAAATAAATTAATTGGTCAAACCAACTCATAAATTAGAACAAAAAAAGTTGGAAAAAAAAATTAAGAATTGTTACTTTTTTTCCCCCAACTTAGCCAGGGTTGAAATTGTTACTCAAACACTTATTTTATGCCAAATCAACTATAAGTTGACTAGCCAAACACCCCTCTTAGGTCCTCTCAAGTTATTATATGCCCAATGATCTTCTCAAATTTTATTCTCAAAACATTCAAATCTCAATCACAAACGTTGATTTAAAAGGCGACATTTTTTGTAATAGAACAATTTTCTTCTGTAACTTAAGAGAAGTTTGAAAAGAATAATTGAAGAGTGTCCTCCGTGTAATTGAGTTTGTTTTTTGCATCTCATAAGTGGTGAGCCAAAGGATTTTAGTGATTGGAGTAGATCATGCCCAATGGCAATGTATGATACCCTCTTAAACTTAGATTAGAGCAACATCTTAAACTCTTCAAAGTATAAGACAAAAGAACTGAAGTTATATAGTCTCTATATGAAAGGGTATGTAGTTCTGTCCAGAGATTCATTCACATAAAACATAACTCATTTTCTTAAAGTAGACTAAAAACCAGCCCAACCTGCAGGTTGAGAAGCTGTCATTTTATCCCTGTTCTCACCGAATCGCTTAGAGTTACCACCCAAGTTGCTACCTGGTACATTTATCTGTGAGGTTGCAGTAGGTATTGCCGTAAAACTTTCACTTTCGAAGCCCCATGAGGAGGACTGGGAATTCACTTCTGGAGACTGCCTCGTTGGATGGCCATTTTTTGTTCTAACAGACTTGGGAAGATCATTTGTGGATGTAGTCTGTGGCTTGGGATTATCAGAGAAGGCATTCCACAGCTTAGGATCTGGGCTAGGGGTACCCTGATCAAAAAGTCCTTGCTGAAGTTCCCAGACCGTTCCTTCAATCTTCTCCCGCTGCTGAATGTGAAACTAAAACAGATCAGAAACGATATAATATAGAAACAATGCTAAAAGTGAGGATCACTCATGGGGTGGAAAAGTTACCGGTGGAGTGATTGATGATTGACTACTGGGAGATGCTTGAGCTTTAAAAGGGCCTTTAATTGGGGATGGAGTTCTGGCAGCCACAGTTTGTTTAAGCTCTTGTATCTCTTGTCGCTGTGATCGACAAATTGCAGCTAACTTTTCATATTTAGAGGTTGCTTCAGCCTTCTCTATGTTGGCTTGTGCCAGCTGTTCTTTAAGCTTTTCGACCTCAGCCTTAAGCAATGCTTCGTGCCTCGTATTACTTTCAGGGCTTGGATTGTCAGTTCTAAATTCAGCAGCGAAGGCATTGAATGAATCATTTTGATAGGCAGGTTTGCACTCAAGATTGGATGCTTTTGGCCTACTCATGGTACCCTCTTGGAAAAAGTTAATTTCAAAGTCTTCTGTAGGGCCATCTGCCGGTTTTCCTTGAGTGCTTTTCTGAGGAGGAGGCTCCACCCTCGAAGCAACTGAATCATGTGCATGCTGAGTGGTCCAGAAAGCACCTATAGCAGGACCAGAGTCACCAGATGTTCTTGAGTTTTGTGATGCTGGTGATACTTGACGGACTGATTCAGTGACGGGAGGAGGTGGTGGACTTCTACGAGGCATTGGACTAGATTTACTTCCAGGCTTAGAACTTCCTGATAACCACTGAAAACCCTCAGACAGAATTACCACACACAATAAAAACACTCAACGGGGAATCATGCTGCCAATATATATAGTCATTTGACTCATTTCCAGTTAATTAAGCTACTAAAGGGGAAATATAGATCTAATACCAGAATGCACTAAACTAAGTTGGAAATGAAGCTTCATCACTGTGTCCAATCACTCATAGCATGTCTAAATGTATATGGAATAGAGGACTCCTATGGTAACGATTTACCTTCGAAGGCATCAGCAGAATGTTGCTGCAACTCGGGAGGTCTGTCTGGCAACGACTTCTGTACTCCATCAGGTAATAGATCATTAACACGAAACCATACCTGCAAATATTCAAGACGAATAACATATATAAGTACAGTATACATGCTTCACCCTCAAGATCTCCATGGGTAAAGTGTTTGCCTGTGTGATATCCGGCCTGGCTTCTGGGGATGGGTGCAGCATGTCTCTTATAAGATCAGTTATGTGTGTGCTGTATTTGGGTAAGTCTGGGATCCGGTAATTGCCATTCAAAACTTGTAGTTTTGATTCTCCATCAAATGCTGACTTGAAATAGCATATACGAAAGAGAAGGCAGCCCAGAGCCTAGAACCAAAAATCACAAGGTAATTGATATAGTCAATAAAGTCTACAAAGATACTTTGAGTTGCTTGTGAGGACAATAAAGCTCTACATATTGAATCAACTTACCCATATATCTACTTTCTCATTTATAGTGTCCTTCCGGTAGAGATCCCACATCTTCAACCAAGGAATATGAACAGGGATAAGATTAAATGTGTACAGCATCAATTCAAAAGTCAACTTTTGAAAAAATACATCATTAAACCTCAGGGGATCTGTATGCAGGTGTAGTGTGCTTTCTTATGATATCTTCCTCAACTCCCATTTCTTCAGGCTTTTCAAAGCGCTTGTGATTAGTAGATGTACTACCAAAATCACACAACTTCCACAATCCATCAGGCCCCAGTAAAAGGTTCTCAGCCTTTAAATCCCTGCATGACTCAATACACAAAGAAATGTATATCAATCATTACGAAATCTGCCCTATACAACACCTAAACAACTACTAGTACATTGTAAGTCGCTGAGCAAAATCACATTTTGGAAGGCACGTAGACCCGTTACATCATTGTGTTACTCTAAACCAGTAATAATTCCAACTGAAACTGCATAACAGCATAAGGCTGCAGCAAAAAATTAACACCCAGAGCAATCCAAATTCAAATTTTCTTTGTAGGATGACAAAGAAGGATATCCGAGAATCAAGCATGCTACTAGATGTTTAACTAGTCCTCCCATTTCAATAGGTTAGAAAACTCCACATAAAATCTAATTTTACAAGTAAGTATACTCTGTACCCTTTGTTTTATATAAAATAGAGCTTTTATTACTTCGCTGATAATTTGGTAGGGAAAATAAAAGAATTAGCACAACCTTCGATTCTAACATGAAATAGCAAGAATTAAGCATCAAATTGAAAGAATAAAAAACTGAAGATTTACCGATGAGCAATTGGCGGAAATTGGCAATGCATTGCAAATACAGCATTACAAACATCTCGAAAAATAGCAAGGATCTTTTTCTCCTCAAAGTAAGCAGCTCCTCTGCTCTCCAAAACACTGACAAGAGACTTTTCACAGTATTCCATAACAAGAATAGCTTCTTTAGTGCGTCCCATATCAAACACAGAATTCGCCAGGAGTGTTACAATATTAGGGTGCCCTTTTAGTGATTTCATCACAGAGATCTCTTTATCAACTAATTCTAGAGACTCCACATCATTACATATGATGTGCTTTAGAGCATACTGTTTTGAACCATTTAGTAAATCTCGGGCCAAGTATACACATGAGAATCCACCCTCAGCAATAACATTGCGAACCTGTATTTTAAGATTGCTAACTTCTATTGTACGACCTTCAAGCCCATTCTGCTCTTTGGGAATGAAGGGTTTGAGCCTCCACATGGTAAAGGGTAATTAACAATTTAGCTCCTGCAACATTTTCAAAGAAAGCTCTCATCAATCAATATCAGTAATAAAATATTTCCATCAAAATGAGAATGAAAACTGTTACATATATGAATAAACATTTTCATGCAAGGGAGTTAGGCTGTAGTTGGCGACTGTGTGCCTAGGGCTACCATTTAATATGAACATCTAAACTCACTCCTCTAAATAGGTATTGATATCATTGATAAGGCACGCACTAGTAAAAGTGAACAAACGCCAATTGCCACCCTAATGGGAGGCACTAGCTTTTGTTTCCAACTCCAGCATTGATCATTAGTTTTTAAGCAAGAAAATGCTATCGCGGGCAGCAGTAACTCGTCACCCCTAGCCCCTTAGCAGTGCCACCAGGTTGAGTCATCCGACAAAGAAAACATAATATCTCATAAAATTTCCGTCTCTGATTACCCCAGTTGAATATAAAACTTTCGACACTATACTATACTAATAATCACAATTCTTATCGATTATATAAAACAGTGCCGTTCTTAACTCCATACTGAATAGGTCTACTTCGTTCCATTAATTAAACAAAAAGTTAGTATTACTTCCATCACCATTGTTTAATACTTAGTACAACATTTATGAAAACTTTATGAATTCAATCATTCAAAGATGACACTTTTAACAACTCCCTTTGTAATACTAAAACATCAACAATGTGTATATTCACACTAACTCCCTAATCAATCTACCAATTGATCCAATATATATGAACAAAAATTAACCTTTGGATGATCCGCATACACAATTGATACAGGACGGCAATAAAGATCAAGAACACCAACCAAACAGGCAACAAACAAATCAAGAAAACATAATTTTCACAATTTACTCAATCTAAATCCACATATTTCCAACTAAAATCGTATGTTTAACTACAAAACAAGAAATCAAATAACTGAAATTCAGTAGAAATTTTCCAAATTCCAAAAAATGCCAACTACATAAATGAGTAGGATCTAAACAGGGCAACTTTACATTTCAAGAAATATAGATAAATTATTACCTGGATCGAGTAACAATTTGGGTTTATTAAGAAGAGGAAAAAGACATCAACTTTGATGGTAATGAAATAAAAAGAAAAGAATTGAGATCTGTAAAGAAATAAATGTTTTATTGATAATGACATTCTATCTCATTTAAATTAGGCTTTGTTTCTTAAGTTTCTTATTTATTTTTAGATTAATAATGCATGAAGATAAAGTAGTGACAAGAAGGTAATTAATTTCTTTCACAGGTTTGAGTAATTCTAAACCTGTTGCTTGATTATGCGAAGCCTACACTTTTTAATTAATCGGCAGGCTTGGTTTCGATAATCAGGCAAGCCATGTTTGCCTTCATAGATTATCGAGCTTGAAGTGAGTTCTAGAGCATTGAGGTAATCAAATGAACCTTATGTTTACATGTCGAGTAGTGGATTCGAGATTTTGAACTTTGAGTAATAGAATTTGTGATAGAAATACGGAGTGTTTGATTAGGCTATATGATTTTAAGAGTGAAAGTGCATAATGATTTTGTATATGGAATATCTTGTATTGTGCTTCATTGAGTTCATTCCATACAAAAAAATTATATTTTGTGCATGATATGTTTGTTGGTGTGTATGATAATGACACATATTTTGTGAATGAGTAAAAAGACTTCTTTATTTGCATGGTTGTTTGAATGGTCAAATATATGGTTACACTGAAAAGTATGGATTGGTCTATATAGATTACATAGTTGGACTGGTGACGAGATGCCCAAGATAAACAACCTTCTCTTTGGTTTATGAAATGTCTTCAATTCTTCAAATACAACTATACAAGCTTCTTTTGAAAGATAAATCTTTGAGTTTCTTGCTTGATGATGGCCCAATCCTATCAACTTTAAATAATTATTAGGATTTAGGAGTATTATAAATCTTCATATCGATTATTATTGTTGTCCAGTATGTACTCCGAGTAGTTAGGCAGATTAATACCTAACTTCTGAAATGGCTTAATAATGTTTTTCCAGAATTGAGTTTGGTAGAGATAATAATCATCACATTCCTCCAATTATCTCTCCACTAAAACTAAACAAACAGGTATACACAAAATTATTGGGTGGATTTAACGAGTATATTATAGTACCAATTTATTTTTCTTAAGGTGGCAAATTATTGAGGCAGTCTACATAAAAATATAATTACTTGATTTTTCAAGTTGTCTATGAAAGATGAAATGTGGTTGTTTAATAAAGTTTTTATTGAAGTTTTAAATCGTAATTCTACTATTTTTCCGTTCCAATTTATCTCGATCAGTTTTAAATAAAAGATTTTATTAAGCTGATTAATATACTAATATATCTTAAAAGGTATTTTATCAAAAAATAATTTAATTAATCATTAAAATAAAAGATTTTTATTAAGTGATAAATGGGAAAATCAAAATAAAACAGATTAATATTTTATTATATAATCAAGAAATTCCATTGTATGTATATAATAAGTTATTACATTTCAACTTTTGTAATCAATACCGATCCTCACTTGTTATCTCCTTATTCAATCCATGATGGTTTGATTAGAAATTGAACGACTTGTATCTCTTATTGTTTTAGTTAATTTATATTCCACAATTTTTTCATATGATAGAATGTAATCGATATTTTCCTTGTTGCTTAGATTAATAAACGTATTAAGTGTTACTTACATCAAAATCACATACCCTTTTACTTCAATGAAACGATAACTAATCCACCTCCGAATTATTACAAATGTACACTAGTAATAGTTGGAGCATTCAATGATGACCATGAAACTTGAAATTCAAGTTGTTTTATTGTCTTTTTAATTATTAGTTCATTAATTGATTCATACCTACCACATCATTTGTGTAGATTCCACTTTTCCAACCAATCAAAATAAATATAGCAAAATTCCAAATAAAAAAATGAAGATGACTTTAGGTTGCCAGCATGGAATATCGATAGAAGGCACATATGCCACGTAGGACAATAGGCCAGCTGGAAAAGAGGGGAATACATAATTGGAAGTTAAGAATGAAAGGAAGGGGGAAGCAATAATAATAGAACAACACAGGCTGTCGGGAAAAGGGTAGTGGGAAGAAGGCAGATCACATGATTCTCCCTATGCCCATTGTTTATTCATCGCAACACGACACTGCTTCTCCAGATTAGCTACTTCATCATCTATTTCAAATATTTCGAGGTCCGATTCAATAATTTGCGAAAGCACTACGACATTCAGCTCAAATTTTAGGCGCAAACATCTAGTGTTAGCGATACTGTGACTGCCATGACTACACCCCTACCTCAATAGTACGCGGGTAGACAAACAACGTGACGTAGTTCGGCAAAAGGTCGACACCGATATCTACAAGCAGTTCTCGCCGCATAAACGAACTTCCATGCTACTAAGATTTATCCTTAGATTTTGAAGCTTAACCTATCGCTGCCTTTATCATTAGGTTATATATGTACGAGCATCTATTTCAAATACTGGAACGGAGTAAAATTGTATTTGAAAATTTATCGATTTATAATATAGGAATTAACTTAATGGAGTAGGATATAATTTGAATTACTGTAATTAATAGGTTAATGTCGCCGATGGGGTCGTTTATCTAAACGCATTTCAAAACCAAAGCTAGAATGGTCGATACGTATACATCAAAGCTTTAGTTCAACCGAAATGTAATTGTCATTCAAGAAAATTCAAAGGATTGCCCTCTGATGTATTCACAGATTTTCCTCGGGCTGGCCAGGCGAATACCGAGAACTGGGGGTACTTGCTATGCTGGGCCAGCCGACATCCATCGTCAGATAGTGAAATTTAGTTCAACCCTGCTAAATACCGCAGATTAACGTCGGGATCATCATGATCACAAGTGGAGAACCTTCAAGGTAAAAGGAATCCTGCAATGAAGTATCCGTCAGACCTAAAAGCGTGGTCTGCCACACCATATACACCGACGCTAAATGCGAAACTAAGCCACAGATAGTACGCGGATAAGTATATGAAGATACCTCGCTTGCTAAGAGCGATAATGTATATATAAGACAATAAAGTTATGACAAGATTGTGAGAACGAGTGATTACTGCCAAACATGCTCTCTCCATTGGTGGAGAAGATCCAAAAAGGCTTTTCCTCACCTTGAGTAGGGGCCCAGGTGCCTGAGCGATCCATTGCTATAACCCACATCACCCCTCATTATTGCGCTCCAACTGCTCAGCCGGCCAGCCCAAACTGAACCTAACTCGCTTTTATCTAGTTTCTTCAAAGATCTAACATAAACCTGCTTCCTGCCCGACGCTCCAATCCTATCGCTCCCATCTGCCTGCTCTATTAAGTAAATTTCTGCCAGACATTTTGAAGATATCGCTCAACTCAAATTAAGTCCTTTAAACTGATGAATCCTTACGTAATTTCAATAAACTCTTGCGATTAATTACAATCTACTACACATTCAATACACAATACCATTATTTTTACATATTCAGATTCCCTATATTATTGGGCTTGGGAAAGATTTATATATATTTTATTTCATTATACCACACGAACAAAGTTAAATCTAAATTTCTTAAAACGTACACACAAATACAAAAATCTTCAGTGATAATAAATAAAAATTGAAAATCTACACAAAATTTAGAAATCGGTTCGGTTCTGTTTATTTCAAAAGTGTCAACCTAAATTAGTTCTAAGCCTCCGACGCCAAACCTAATCTTGCCTTGGGCTCCGATCGACCCAAAATTTATCTTCTGGGTTTGGCTGGCTTAGATTTTGTCATTGCCCCTACTCATTATAATTGATTCCATAACACTAACCATGCATATAGGGCACTATTGTACCCATATATCCCTTTATATATATTTTCATATTCAAATCCCCCTTCAAACAAATCAAAAAGTAGTTCGACTAATCCTCAATGCCACCTAAACCAAAAATATGGCTCAACCTCCAAATCCTACACTATATATAAATCAAACCTCTCCATTCAAACTTTGCCCAAGAATCTCACACTTCCTCTGACTGAATACTTTTCTAAATTCTCACAACAAAACATAAATACCAAACACTCATTGATCGAATTTCTTCATGTTCCCGCCGCCTAGTATTTCTCTCTCTACCATTTTATCTCTCTAAAAATTTATCAAACACGCTAAATCATTTAACTCAGAAACTTTTTATTCTAACAACTCCAACTCGAACTCGAATATCAAAACCATGCATCATACTCGTTAGATCGTTTAATTATTTTTTAAACTCAACAATTTTTATTTTAAAAACTCGAACTCAAAATCACAGGTCAAACATACTAAACCATTTAATTTTTTTCTAAAACTCTTGACATTTTTTAATGCAAAAACTCGAACCAAAGTTTAAATAATACTTTCATAGTACTTGATATAGTTTTGTATAAAGTCAGATTATACAATGGCAGTGACAAAGATGAACAACAAGAAAAAACAACAAAGCTACATATCAATCTCATCTCCAATGATTGAATCTTTACTCAGTTCTCCAAAGAAGAAAACACCATCTTCATCAAGACTGAAGCTTTTGTTGAAAAACCCAAGATTTTGGCTTTTTTTAATAGTGATTTTTTGTTTTCTTGCCATGTTAAGGATGTTTTCCAGTTTTGATAATCTTTTTATGCCATTTTCAAAAACGCCATGTGGTGGAACAAAAGAAGATGTTTTTAGCTTAAATGGAGAAGCAAGATTTCAGCAAACTAGTTTGGCTGCAGTAAATATGAAGATGGTGGGAGATAAAGGTGATATTGATGTGGAGAGTAGTTTTTGGAAGCAGCCAGATGGGTTGGGTTATAGGCCATGTTTGGTGTTTAGTGAAGAGTATAGAAACCAAAGTGATGTTATTGTTAAGGAGAGAACAAAGTATTTGATGGTGGTGGTTTCAGGTGGGATGAATCAGCAGAGGAATCAGATTGTTGATGCTGTTGTGATTGCTAGGATTCTTGGTGCTGCTCTTGTTGTACCTAGCCTCCAAGTTAATGTAATATGGGGAGATGAAAGGTTTGTCTTCTGCTATTATTTCATTTCTTAAAAAAGAATCAATCTTTATATTATGTTCTTCATTGAATGAATATGTTCGTTATAATCCAATGCTTGAAGAAAGAGACTCTCTGTTTATCACTGGCAAGGAAGGTAAGGTTGTGTACTATCCGACCCCTGCTCTTTAGAGTCACCGGGGGCATGTTGATGAATCAAATTCTCGAATCAATTATCTATTGATGGATTTAGAAGTTGTATTTGAGTAATGTTTCCAAAAAGGCAATTATGTTGAAAACTATGCTCTACAGTTGCTTATTTGCAATAGGCTTATGGAATTATAAGATTCAAAGTCTTTAGAGTTGAATGGTCAACATGTAAGCTTTTTAATGTGAATGAAGTAACATAGTCCTAGTCCTGAAAGCAACTTTAGTTTGAATTTAGGTTATCAATTTTTATAATATTTTATCAAGTTATAGTTTGGTGCTAAGAATTGTTCTTTTGGTTGTTCCTTTCAGTGAATTTTCTGATATATTTGATTTGGACCACTTCAAGAAGGTTCTGGAGAATGATGTGAGAATAGTTTCATCACTTCCATCAACACATCTTATGACTAGACCGGTGGAAGAGAAGCATGTGCCGGTTAATATGGCCCCTCAATGGATTCGGTCTCATTATATGAGAAAGGTACTGATGCTTCCCCTTCAACATACTTATCTGACTTTTGATGTACTGATAATCCCTTTAAATGTTGCCTTATTTAGTTCATTTATTGCTGGCTCATGGTATTACCGGTACATCAACTAGGTCCTGTGTCACAATTGTGAGACAATTAAATGAGTAGTTAAAGTTGAGTTGTCTTTGTCAATGCAGTTGAAATATTCAATGTCTTAAAATTGTGAGACACTCAAGTCAAGCTAAAGTTAATACCATGTTGATTAACTTGTTGAAAATTATCTTATTCGGGTTTATTTATTATTGTACTTGCAGATGAGAAGGGAAGGTGTTTTACTTTTAAGAGGTCTGGACTCGAGGCTCTCTAAGGATCTTCCATCTGACCTTCAAAAGCTTCGTTGCAAGGTATGGTGTATGCCTATTCCTCGTGTTTCTCTTTGCTATGCTTGAGAGTCCAGTAACCGTTGTACTTTGTCACTGGATCTAAGTCTATGCCAAGACCAAGTGTCTTTTCCGATTGCTGGTTATGTAAATTATAAAAAGTTGATAAATCAATGCGCTGAACGTATTCACATACCGTGGCATTTGGTGTTAACTTTACCTACAATTCTACAGGTAGCTTTTCATGCATTGAGATTTGCTCCACCAATCTTCAAATTGGGTAACAAGCTTACAGAGAGGATGAGGAGCAAAGGACCCTATCTTGCTCTTCATCTCAGAATGGAGAAGGATGTATGGGTGAGGACTGGATGTCTTCCTGGTTTGAGCCCTGAGTTTGACGAGATGATTATAAATGAGAGGAAGCAAAGACCAGAACTTTTAACTTCAAGATCAAACAGGACTTTTCATGAGCGGAAGCTTGCAGGTCTCTGCCCCCTAAATGCCATGGAAGTTGCAAGGTAAGAGTTCAAAAAAATTACCAGGAGAATGTTATAGATTTCGTGTTCTATTGATGAGTTCCCCCTTAGACCTTGTTCTGACATGATAAATGCCTATATTTTGCAGATTACTTAAAGCTCTTGGAGCTCCACAAAATGCAAGAATCTATTAATGGAGGAAATCTACTGGCGGGAAAGATGCCTTAAAACTCCTTATTAGAATCTCCCTCAGTTTTACAACAAAGAAGATCTGCCCCAGAGGAGCTTCTGAACCATTCAAGCAAGAAAGTATCTGTTATGTATTGCTATTGATTATATAGTTTCTGAGAACAGCAATGTATTCATGCCATCTCATGGTGGAAATATGGGCCGGACTCTCCAGGTATTGTTTCCCAGATTGCAGAAACATTATCACTTAGGATTTTTAGTAACTGATCTAATGTCACATCGAATGAAATGAAGTAATGCATATGTGTTGGTACCAATTGGACCAACCTTTCTTGAGAGCCGTTTCTGGAGATAAGAACTAGTGATGCTATGTGGAACTCCATTTTCCTTTGTGTCATTCTAGCTGAGCTATGTAACCTGAACTGTTTGATTTTTTGTTGGTTCAGGGCCATAGAGCCTACGCAGGACACAAGAAAACAATCACCCCGAACAAGAGACAGATGCTTCCACATTTTCTAAATTCGTCATTATCTGAAACCGAGTTTAGCAAGATCATAATGGATTTGCATCAAGAGTCCATGGGGCAGCCAGAACTTAGGACTAGCAAAGCCGGAAGGATGCACTATCCCATATTTCACCCAGCAGAAAGAATAGGGCAACTCCTGGAAGGTGATTATTTCACATAGCTGAATCTGGTCTTCACCATCATATGGAAGGCAGGATGCGCCTGTGAGCTACGCCCTTAATATTTTTATGATAAACCAACATGCTTGTTCAGATCGATGCCAGTTTATCAAGACACAATGCATCCTCAACAATTCTATGGTTTAGACATGGCTTGAGCACTTAAATATAATCTCCAACAACGCCTCGGGAGTCCTTGGGTTTTGGTATAACACACGTCTGGAGTCAGAAAAGACAAGAAAGAGATTACATGTGTAGGAGGTCAGATATTCATTTATTCTTTAACAGCATCTGTAAAGTGTAGTACTGTGTTCTCCTTGTATATAGTGTATAGAATCTCTGTTGTAAATTTCATTGGATTCTTTGATTGTGTTACCCACAAGAAAAATGGATAAAAATTGAACACATACAAATCATAGATATGCTGAATTATTTCAAATCAAAGCATCAATGTTTTATGGTTTACCCTTTTTGGGATTAGTTGTCTTTCCATTTCTCATCTATTATTGACCTTTAAAATATGAAGACAAACATTATTTCAACCCCCCACAGGACCACCCAACTCTCTTGCAGGCTGCAACCTTTCCATTTTCATATAAATATTGAAACTCAATCAAGACAGGAACCCCCTTACTACAATATTACAATGAAGTACAGTGACATTATTGTCTGTACATTCTGTATTAGGCACTACATTAGATGAAAAAGAGGTACATTGAACATGATCGAAAAAGATTGTTCAAGAAAAGGATTATATAATTATCTTAGGGAAGGTGATGCTATTTAGTACAAATCACAATAATAGGAGATGAGCTTCAATTTTTAAACTTGGAGTGGAGGAAATGAGGAGTTTGAAGGCTTCATGTTATCCTCAACTTTCCCTGCCTCCCCAATCGAAAATCTATAACGTACATCGAGCTCCATAAACTGGAAAGTAAGCTGAGGGAATTGAACATCTAGCTCAACACAACATAAAAAGTAAGCTGAAAAATTAGACACCAACCTCCATTACTTGGGAAGTAAGCTGAGGAATCAAATAAATATGACTGTTATAACTGTATGTTGCACAAAACTTCCCAAATACATAAATCTTACTGATGCAAAATGCTACATTCAATCAAATATAAGGAGCAAAGAATCACCAGTCAACTAGTACAGTGCTTGGAGGTTGAAAGAATTAGGTTACTACAGAAAACGATTGGTTCGATCAAGAACAGTCAGGATATACTTCCACATAAAAAAAAGATCTGGTCTCTTCTTGTCAAAGGAAAAAGTTTCTGCGAACTTCTCATTCAGAGGGACGCTTGGCCCAAAGCAACCATGGCAATCTTTCAAGAATATCTAGCCTCAAACTGACCCTAGAGCGGGCTCTGAAGCATTAAGAGTTGTGATCCAACACTGGCTTCCTTGGGAGTAAGTAATATGGAGCATTTACAACAAAGATGTCTTCTGTCTGGTGGTTTGGTCTAGAGATGCCTTCAAACTATATTGCCTCTACAAGAAGAGATGCATCATTTATAGGATGTGGCCACAGTGGTGAAAGGGCAACAACTTTCCCAATGATTATCAGGGATGGCGACACCAACTGGTGTGATGTAATTTCTTCAGGAAGATCTTTCAGCTCAGAAAAGACCTGCCAAGTGCAAAACATTAACTCTTATAAGTAGATGACATGAGCATGCAAATGGTCACAAGGGTTAAAGATACAAACACAAAGTTCAAAAAAATTAACAGCTGAATCAATGAACTCGTCAAGAATTTGCGTAAGCATCTATACTGCAGTTGTATCATGTCTTGAAAGAAGAAAATTGAATACACCTACAGTTGTAGTAGTAGTAGTAGTCTAGAAGATAGACAACCACAAACAAACCCAAATTTCAAGAACTATTAAATGCTAGCTTGAGATGTCAAAACAACAGTTTACTTCAGTTTTAGCATGGTTAAAATATCAACATTTTCATATACAAACTCGAGCTACCAAATAATCTATAACAGGTGGGAGAAAATGTACGTCTATTTATGCAATTCAAATAATCATAAAACAGGTGTTCTCATCACAAAATTCATTAGAAACATAAAACAGAAGCTTGCTGTTCAAAAAAGGTATGTGTGTTTATGCAATTATCTTCTTAGGATGGTAAAAATTATTAGAACATGTTCGCAAGGAACATACTTCTGATGTTGGGCATTCTAAGAATTACTCTGCAAAAGACCATTAACCATAAACAAATTTGACCGAGAAGGATAGGATGAAAAATTGCTTGCTTACCAAGCGTTGTTGAGGTGTGGTGCCACGTTCAATAGCAGCAGCTGGTGTATCGCGTGGCAAACCATGACACATCAATTTAGAAGCAAGAGAAGGGAGCGTAGCGAGTCCCATATAAACAACCAAAGTTGAATCAGGGTCAGCTGCATTTTCTGCCACAAACAGAGGATCGGTTCCCCCTTTCTGTGAATGGCCAGTGAGAAATCGCACACTATTTGCAACACCGCGATGTGTTAATGGAATCCCTAACTCAGCTGCTATTCCGGAAGCAGCAGTAATTCCTGCGGTTACCATCCAGTATAGTTTAGAGAAGCTAGCAATTGATAATACAGACAGAAGATATCCAAGTAACACATGTTCTGATAATGTTAAACAAGAATACATAGCTTGGAATGTATTACTAAACAGCTTCACACAAAAGTTACATTGACACAATCTCAGAGGATGTTGGCTAGAGCTTATAGGAGCTTTTAGGTACAACTAAAAGTTCTTTTTCACCAGAATGGTATATTTTCAGACTTAAATTTCACTCTTATCTCGCTCACTACACAGTTGTATGCAAAAAAATTGTTCGCATCCAGTTATACTTACTAATTCAATGAGCAGAAGTGCACAACAAAAATATGCATACTCTATGTTGAATGTGAGATATATATGATACTCAAGCAATAATTAGGAAGAAGCATACCTGGGACAACTTTTACTTCAATGCCCTGTTGCTGAAGAAAATCCATTTCCTCTCCACCTCGTCCAAACACCTAACAATTGATGTCTTATTAGAATCTAACATACGTTATATGCCTTACTCTAATAATCCAATTACCAGGAAAAAAGAAAAAAAGAAAGTTTCTCAAAAATATAATCTTCCTTTTGTCATTTTTAAAAAGCTATAGTATAAAACTACAATGATACTCACCAGAGGGTCCCCACCCTTAAGTCTCACAACAGTTGCGCCAGCTTCGGCAAAGCTCAATAGCAACTGATGAATTTCCTCCTGCATATACTCTCAAGTATTAAAAACAACACATTTTTGGAGACTTCTGATAGAATGTGGTAATTATAATTATAAACTAATTAATATGGTTGAATTCAGGTCAATCGTTAGCCTGATATGTATACATGTAGAGAAACGCATACAAATATCATCAAATTCAGAAAAGCTTACAACCAATTAACCAACATAAAACAAGCAATTAGCCATATTCAATTTAGGAAAATATCTAAACTTACTAAAAAAACACCCTTTTATCAACTAGACAATCTTTTTATTTATATCAACAAACAAACAAGTAATAATTTAAACAACGAATTTCGAAATAGAATTGAAAACCACATTAATCCACCCACCTGAGTTCTGCTATGGTAACCAAGAAGCTTAGCATCAGGCCCCACCATATTCAAAACATCATTAGACACCAATCTATCATACAACAAAAGATCAGCACTTTGAATAACCTTCAATGCCTTAATAGTCAACAACTCAGGATCACCAGGCCCTGTCCCCACCAAGAACACATTCCCCAACACATTTTCCCTCAACCCATTTTCACTTTCCCTCTTTTCTTTCAAAACCTGCAATATTTAACCATTAGAGTTAGTCTAGTGTCCACGAAATATTATCAAAACCTGCAATATTTAACCATTAGAGTTAGTTTAGTGTTCACGAGATATTATCAAAACCTGCGATATTTAACATTAGGTTAGATTAATGATCACGGGATATTATGATATTATCAAAACCTGTGATATTTAACATAGTGGTCACGGGATATTAATCGGTCCGGGATTCGAGTCCAAGGTAGATTTTATTTTAAAAAAACCTGTAACATTTTCTTGAGTTCAGGAAGCTGCATCTCAATATCATAGTCTCTAACAAAGGTATAATCTTGTGGAACAGGGCAGCTTGAAGATGGTTGGTCTAATTGGCTTTTGTACAACCAATTATCCCTTTGGTACCTCTCTGCTGAATGCTTCTCAGTGAATGGTGAAGATGTTGGCTTATGTGATGTGTAATGAATGGAACAAACTGGTTTGAGAGCAAAGATTGAAGCTTTTCTCAATTGGGTTGGTGTAATTGAGGATAAAGATTGAATCTTGCTAACAAAAACCATTTTTTGCAAAATCATAAAGTCAACAAATGCAAAATCTTGGAGGGGTTTGAAGGCTTATTTCCTATTTATATGTATCTATTGTACATGTGATGATTGTCCTTCAGACAATTGAGGGAGTTGGGGGGGGGGGGTTGGGGTTGAATTGATTTTTGAATATGTTGAGGAGACACTTTGGTAGCCTTTTGAGACTTTGAGAGGGACAAGATTCTCTTTCAATTGAACCTTTGCAAGGAGCAAACATCATATGTATCAAAAGCACATGAAAAATAATCCTTCCATCCCTATTTGTTTGTCTCGTTTTTTTTTTTAAATTCTTTCTACCAAAATCATAAATAAACATTATTAATTTAAATTTATCTTAAATTTTATATAATATAAAATGGATCGATCTTTTAAAAATAAGGAAAAACATATTTGATTTTTGTTATTGGCTATTTGTGGAGATCTATAATGCAACAAGAAATATAGGAAATGGATTTTGGTGGCTGAAATTGCAGAAGAGGCGGCTACAAGGCATTGGGTAAAGAACACAACGGATTTAGACAATTAACATGTCTAGATTCATTTATCATAATTAATTACTATGAATTTTGATAAATACTCAAAATAAATAAGTTCATTATCTTACGAAAATATATATGCAACTTATGTGACTTTATGATCATATATATATATATACAATACTTGTATAACTTGACAAATTAATTTGTAGTAGGAGTCCAATAAGGAATGAGAGTCAGGATTCATAATGTCCAACCAATAAATATATTATGCTTATCTAATCATCTTTCTCCTTTGCATAGGTCCACTCATTTAAGCTACCAAATATAAGCCAACTCTTGAAGCCATGAAGGTGTGTGTCTCTCTAATTGCATTTCACATTATTCATATTTCCTATTAAATTGTGTTTCTATTCCAATGTTACAACTCAAAACTAACATGTTACTGTATTTATGTAAAGAATAAAATGCACAAATATAAACTAACATGTACATTTATTGATGTGCCTGTCCTGGAGTTAAAGGTTTCATAATATATAGATAGATAGATAGACCAGAAATGATTTGGAAAGAGAATTAGTTATAGCAAGAAATAAGATTTCTTGTTCAATAGTTGCTATAAACTTGAAATTCTGGATTGTACACTAAGATCAAATCATATCATATATTGATAATATACATTTCATTCAATTTTGCTATGTAAATATGAGAATCGCTCTATCATTATTGCTTTTTTTGCATTATAGCTAGCCTATGTTACTAGTTATCTATTTGAAAAAACACATAAAAATGGTTTTTGATTTGCAGCTCATTGGAGTAACAACTGTTACTCCTCATTTAACCATGCTTTCTACCGAGAAACAAGGAAGATCAATCTTTTTTCGGTTTAGATCAGTCTGGTATTGCAAAGTTGTAATAGTTATCAAGAGGCGAAGCAAGACATCGTCTTTGTATTCCTCATCATCCTTCCAAGTTCATGCTGTGAATAGAGAGGAACCAGAATTCGAGTTTGATGTTGAAAAAGCACGTCGATCATTGAGAAAGCTTGATGAAGAACTCGAGTCACTTGCTTCCAAGAAACAAACCAGCTCACCAAAGATTAGAGGTAATTATTGTACCATTTGTTTCAATCATAGATTTTCTTTTCAATTGTAGTTTCTTGATAATATGTTGCTTGTTCATCAAAAAACAGAGCCACCTTCAGAATTCGATATTTCACAAGCACCTAGGATGAAGGCAGAAACTTCAGATAATGTGCTGTCCGAATCATTTTTGACAAATGCAGCAATCTCTCTGATTCTATTCAGTATATTTTATAACATAATATTTCTGACAGTTATAAAACCATCTATTGATGGACCTGATGAACCAGTTGTGAGCTCCACATTTGGAACTCAATAGGAAACTTTGTTAAGCTAAGCCTGATATGTATTTTATATGTATAGCTGAGAAATGTTTAATGGAGTGGATTAAAAGTGTTTCATGAAAGACAGTATATAATTATCGACAACATCATATCACTTTATAATCGAAAAAGCAGGCTCAGATGAACAGCAATAAAACAAAGGCTCATGACAGCAATTTTCTATTATACCACTGCCAAAATGTTACATGGAGTAGTTTTCATAGTAAGCTATCGGATCTGGCGGGCAGCCTCCTGAAAAAACTGATGGGAAGAGAAGGAAGTCTATCACGGAGTGTTGGATGCCTCATTACATAAAATCCAGTGACAACACTAAAAACCTTAGGGGGAGTAACATAAAACACCATACAAGCTATAAGGCAGAAGATGAGGAAGAGACCTGTTGCTCTGGGATCTCTCCAGGTCAACAGATTATGTATCCTCTCTCCCTGAGTGGCTAAATCACCAGCAACAACCTGCAACCGAGAGGCTATCGCCCTTAGCCTGTCATATCTCATCTTTACCATGTCTCCTTGGCGAGTTGTTGGGAAAGTATCAAACTCTTCATCTAGCTCATCGGTATTTGCAGTATCAGCTTGAGATAGCTTAATATCCATATGAAGAGGTTGTCTTGGCCTTCTTCGGTAATTGGATATTCCAATCATGAATATTATCAGGAATGTAAAGCTCATGATCAGCCAGGGGAAAAAAGTAAATATCAGAAACAAGATGTGAACAAGAACAGTCGTGATAGGGTTCTTCCAGGTGCATATGCCATTAAACCACTTGAAAAAAGAAGCAAAGCTAGACAGAACTGCAGCAAGCCTGCAATGGTTTGCCTTAGCTCTACGAACGCTCCACAAGTTTGAACCTACATCAAGCATATATTCAACCATTTCTTTCCTTAATGGCGGTTCTGCACGACCAAGCCTGGTAGCAACAATATGAGTAGCTTGGTGTCTTAGAAGATCAATTTGAATAGTGGTCAAGGGATGTGTGTAGTGTAGCTTTGGCAAAAGAGGTTGAGTGTACATCTGCAGCATGTTCAAAAAGGCAGAACAAGAAAACCTCACTGCTAACTGAATTTCCCCCATCTTCATCACCCCTGAAGGTGTCAACACAATTAGGGGGTAGGAATGAGTATAAACACGATCAGTTTCGAGTGTAGAAAGCCTAATCCTTACCTTACCAATTCTTGCATCCTTTGTTCCCCCTTCTCTGTTTAACCCTTGCAAATGGCAATTATCAAATACAGCAATAGTAATAACAGTGCAAGGATCATAAACCTCCCAAGTATATTGCTCATTCCACTTCGGATTGAAACTGTTCAAGATGGTCCTTGTCCTGATCCACTTCTGGCCATACTTTGCAACACAGTAAGCATCCGTTGCTCCACGGCCATTCACGGTCTTCATAGATGACAACCCTTGAGCATTTAGAATCCCCAATTCTAGCACGCCAATGGGAGGCTTCCACAATTGCTTAGCAGTTGCACGAAGATCACTGCTATATTGTGTTAGCTCATCAAGAACATGATAGCCACCATCTAAGGAGATCCTCACATGAATCCTACTACTTAACTTCTCCACTTTATTCTGTCCATTATCTGATTTATGCTTCTCAAGATTATACCACCTGCTAACTGGTGTCTTAGAATTAATCCTTTTGTCTACTCCTTGTAAAGGTATCACACACTTCCCTAAAGTATCTTCCTTGTTCGCTCCAACCTTATCTTCCACGTTCAAAACCAGATGATCCTCGAAAGGTTCTGCCACTGCAAACATCAAATCCTCATTCCACAATGGATTCAAAGTTTTCATTGGACAGATTCTAGTCCTCAAGTTAAAGTTCCCGAGCTCGGCCTTCACAAATAATTCAGGATGCTGCCTATCCTTATCAGAAACTACCAATTCTTGAGCCTCAATCACATTTACTCTAAGATACCAAAGCCTGGGAGATAAGTACACCTTAGACACAATGTTCACAACTCCATCACCACTAACCGACGAAGCATCCAAATGCCAAGAATCAGGGAAAGCTTCGTCGGCTTGTGTTCCCATCCATATAGCCAACATTAATTCTCCTCTAACCTTATCACCCTTTCTATCCTCCAACTTGTACCATTGAGGCGCCAAAGGACTATCCGGTGGCACCCTTCTCGGAACCTCGCCAATATCAAACACAAGCATACCAATCAAGTCATCACCACTCCTATCTTTATCCCTCACTAAAACCTCTAACACAGGGGACTGAATCCTTTCTTTCAAGAAAGCGAAAACTTGGTTCCACTCAGGATTCGACTTATCTTCAAAATGCTTAGACACACCCTTATAGCTACCTAACTTCACTTCAACAAAAGGGTCAGGACTATCATTTCCATCTTTTGTAGTCAATTCTTTAGCCTTAACTACTCTTATATAAAGGTACTGCATTTGTTCCACAAGATCAAAAGCACTCCCAAAACGATCATACACATACCCTGATAATAACCTTCCACCTCCAAGACTTTGTTTTTGTCTTCAAGAATCGGAAATCATCATTAGGCACTAGATATTGCATGTTCTGATTCTGGTTAGGTTTTTGATTTGCCATATTTTTTTCAATAATAAAAAACCAGAGTTTAAACAATCCTAGCTTTTCTCAAGAACAAATCAAAATTCTTGGAATATGGACTTTTGGGTTTTGAAAAAATCACATCTTTTTTGTTTTGAAAAAAAATAATTCAGAGTCCTACCAAACTATACTAAGTAAAGCTACAAATAAGGAGCTGTTTACACTAAGGAGCTTTTTCAGGAAACCCGAATTCTATACTCTTCCTTTCCCATTTCCAAATGCTACCCAAAAAAAGAACTGCATAATATCAACATTTAACAAAATTGGTTTTAGAACAAACACAATAACATATGAATATGGAAAAATTATGAAGATATAATCTGAAAATTATCATGGTTTTTTACAAAACTTACAGGAAAATGTGGAGATATTCTTGAATGTTGAAAAGGGTAGTTTTTATGACATTTTGATTATGATATTTTGTGACATTGTCCACCATTTTATTGTACAACGTAGTACGTTACGTCGTTCTTTTTGCAGATGAGTATAAGAGTATTAGTTTTTCGTCTTTTTCTGTCTTTCACAAAAGACAGAATTGTGTATGCATGCATAGAGAATTAGTAGGTTTTATTAAAGTAGTAGTAAGTCTTTAATTAATGCTCGGGATTGTTAAAGTTTGATTTTTAATAGTTAATGTTAAAAGTGAAACGCGGAATTAATTGATATATAATAATTTAATTTGAATCGAAATTATCATATTAATAACTTAATACGGAGTTTTAAAATGTGTTTGAACAAAAATCATCTTTCTTTCATATATTTTGTCGAATGATTTGTACGCTCCAGTTGTAGTCTATTTTTTTTTACTAATTTGCGTCAAATATTATACTATACATACGCTAAAATGACGGAAATAAAGTCAATTGGAAATATTGTTTAATTTGACCAAACATCCATAAAGAAATAATACGAAATTTAAAACACTATGATATTTTTATACTAGAGGAGTATGCAAATTTACATGATCCTATGTTCCTGATTTCGTTTTATAATTCAACAAGTAATAATAAACTAACATTATACTAAGAGGGCACTTGTGGTATGTAATATATCAATTGAAAGAAATTACGAATGATGGATATAATATGTAACTCCTAATTATAGGCAAAATAGCAAAACAATAATATTCGTAAGCATTGGTAGGCATTGGAGAATTGTCGGATGTCTCTTTGATTTTTTTACATTCTCAAGGGAATCTGTGATGAATTACTTGTTCATTTCTTTTCCTGGTAATTGAATCATGCGTGTAATTTATGTTAATTTCCTTTTCCCCAAGACTAGCTCGCGATCGATTCGATTCATTACAAATCAAATCGAGCTCGAACCTCGCCTCATCGAGCCTAAGTGAGAGATGCAGTGCA
Source organism: Lithospermum erythrorhizon (assembly GCA_019722365.1). Lineage (NCBI taxonomy): Eukaryota > Viridiplantae > Streptophyta > Magnoliopsida > Boraginales > Boraginaceae > Lithospermum > Lithospermum erythrorhizon. The sequence continues at coordinate 174,213 of JADFUC010000461.1, forward strand.
CATGGCTCAGCTCATGCACACCAATCTCTTATTATAAAATAATTTAAAGATCAAGACGATTCGCATTATCAAATATATTAAATAATTATTAGATAAATCCATATTAATGGAGTATATCGCAACTACACATGTTGAGATCATTTTGCCTCTCATTAGGGGATAATTTGAATAATTTCTACTTGTTTTTTACTTGATATTTTGGATAATAATTTTGAAAAATTAGAAAGACAATTTCATTCATATTTTTAAAATCTATAGATAGAGACTATGTTTGTTTCATTTTAACGTCAAAATAAATTATGATATTATTGCAATATTTTCACCATAAAATCATCTTCATCAAATATTTGATGTGATTCACGTCCAAATATTTTATGTATATGTTAAATGAAAATATAAATAGTATGAAAAATACTTTATTAAAATTGATGGATATGCATTAAATACTATATAAGAAAATTAAAGTGAAAAACGTTACAATAAATAAATTGGATCCAAAGACAATACTATATTAGCCTCAATATTTCCTCTTTGCATTTGTTTAACCGATCAAGCAGGTGTGAGGTTAAAAAAAAGGTCACTACGTTAAAAAAAATATACGTAGTTTGTGTTCACTTGAAAGTGTTTAAAGGTGTCATGATTTTAAGATTTTTAAAATTTAAACCTTTGCATTTATGCTATGATCATGTGACTTAAGGGCACATTAAAGATTAATTAATGCCCAAACAATTATTTTGAAAAACGTTATGCTAGAAATAAATTACAGTGAAAATGTTAGCAAAAATGATTTTTGGCTTCAAAGACAATACCATATTCTTATTTGCATTTGTTTAACCGGTGTGAAACTAAAAAAAGGATGGTTACGTTACAAAATTTAGTTTGTGTTGTATTTGAAAATGTTTAAAGGTGCTATGAATATTCTAGGAATTTTAAAATTTAAACATTTGCATTTATACTAGGATTATGTGACTTAAAGGCACATTAAGAATCAATTATTGCCCAAACAATTTTAGTTAAAGTACTACTGCATTCTGTTGTAAACCATTCAAATCCTTTGAAATTGTTCCTTATTCGAAATTCTTGTAATCCAACAATCTTGTCTTGAATTTCAGATATTGGTTAGTGAAACAAGATGGGAAAGGGAAACAAAACCAGAACCAGAACCAGAACCAGCAGAAACAACAAAATTCATCCTCTAAAACACAACAACATCAAGTGTCTAGTGAAGATTTCAATCTCAAAGAGACAAAACCGAGTATTGGAGGTGGAAGGTTGTTATCAGGGTATGATCGCGTTGGAAGTGCATTTGATCTTGTAGAACAAATGCAGTACCTATACATAAGGATAGTTAAGGCCAAATACTTGACTACAAATGATGAAAATGATAGTCCTGACCCTTTTGTTGAAGTGCAGTTAGGTAGCTATAGGGGTGTGTCTAGGCATTTTGAAGATAACTATAATCCTGAGTGGAACCAAGTGTTTGCCCTCTTAAAAGAAAGGATTCATGCACCTGTGTTTCAGGTTTTAGTGAGGAAAGATAGGAGTGGTGATGACTTGATTGGTATGCTTGTGTTTGATATTGGCGAGGTTCCGAGAAGGGTGCCACCGGATAGTCCTTTGGCGCCTCAATGGTACAAGTTGGAGGATAGAAGGGGTGAGAAGGTGAGAGGAGAATTAATGTTGGCTATATGGATGGGAACACAAGCTGATGAAGCTTTCCCTGATTCTTGGCATTTGGATGCTTCGTCAGTCAATGGAGACGGAGTTATGAACATAAGGTCTAAGGTATACTTATCACCCAGGCTTTGGTACCTCAGAATAAATGTGATTGAGGCTCAAGAACTGGTACTTATGAATAAGAATAGGCTGCAACCTGAATTATCTGTGAAGGCGGTGTTGGGTATCTTTGACTTGAGAACTAAAATTTGTCCCTTGAAAAATTTGAGTCCATCGTGGAATGAGGATTTGATGTTTGCAGTGGCAGAACCTTTTGAGGGTCGGCTGGTCTTGAGCGTGGAGGATAAGCTTGGGAACAAGGAAGATGTTGTAGGACAATGTGAGGTTTCTTTACAAGGAGTAGACAAAAGGATCGATTCTATGCCACCAGCTGGTAGGTGGTATAATCTTGAGAAACATACATATAATAATGGAGAGCATAAAGTGATGAAGTTAAATAGTAGGATTCATGTGAGGATTTCTTTGGATGGTGGCTATCATGTTCTTGATGAGCTAACACAATATAGCAGTGATCTTCGTCCAACTGCTAAGGAATTGTGGAAGCCTCCCATTGGGGTGCTAGAATTGGGAATTCTAAATGCTCAAGGGTTGTCATCTATGAAGAATGTGAATGGTAGTGGAACAACTGATGCATACTGTGTAGCCAAGTATGGCCAGAAGTGGATCAGGACTAGGACAGTCTTAAACAGTTTCAATCCGAAGTGGAATGAGCAATATACTTGGGAGGTTTATGATCCTTGCACTGTTATTACTATTGCTGTATTTGACAATTGCCATTTGAAAGGGTTAAACAGAGAAGGAGGGCAAAACGATGCAATAATTGGTAAGGTAAGGATTAGGCTTTCTACGCTTGCAACTAATCGCGTTTACAGTCATTCCTACCCCTTAATAGCGTTGACACCTTCAGGGGTGAAAAAGATGGGGGAAATTCAGTTAGCAGTGAAGTTTTCTTGTTCAACCTTCATGGACATGCTGCAGATGTACATTCAGCCTCTTTTGCCAATACTACACTATACACAACCCCTGACTGCTACCCAAATTGATATTCTAAGACACCAAGCTACTCATATTGTTGTTGCCAAGCTTGGTCGTGCAGAACCACCATTAAGGAGAGAAACCGTTGAATATATGCTTGATGTAGGTTCAAACATGTGGAGCGTTCGGAGAGCTAAGGCAAACCATTCCAGGATTGCTGCAGTCGTGATTAACTTGGCTGACCTTTTCATGTGGTTTAATGGCATATGCACCTGGAAGAAACCTGTCACAACTATTGTTGTTCACATCATGTTTATGCTGCTTGTTTGTTTTCCCTGGAAGATCATGAGGTTTACTTTTCTGATAGTATTCATCATTGGAATATACAACTACCCAGGAAGGCCAAGGCATCCTGCTCATATGGATGTTAAGCTATCTCGAGCTGATACTGCAAATACGGATGAACTAGATGAAGAGTTTGATACTTTCCCAACAACTCGCCCGGCAGACACGGTGAAGATGAGATACGACAGGCTAAGGGCGATAGCCTCTCGGTTGCAGGTTGTTGCTGGTGATTTAGCCTCTCAGGGGGAAAGGATACATAATCTGTTGAGTTGGCGAGATCCCAGAGCGACAGGTCTCTTTCTCGTCTTCTGTCTCGTTGCTTTTATTGTGCTCTTTCGTACCCCCCCTAAGGCTTTCATTATTAGCATTGGATTTTATGCAATGAGGCATCCAAGAGTCCGTAATAACCTTCCTTCTCCTCCCATCAGTTTCTTCAGGAGGCTGCCCGCCAGAGCCGATAGCTTACTATAAGAACTCCTTCATATTACATTTTTTCATTGTTAAAATAGAGCATTACTTTGTTTCTCTTAATCTGAGCCTCCTTTTTTGTTTATCAAGAAATTATACTCCAAATTTCTTAATGTTGATCTTTTTTTACAGTAGGTATTTTACTTACTTTTTATCTTGATCAGTATTTGAGATAAAACCAGTTTGGTCATGTTCAAGAGATATATCATGTAATCAGCATATCAACATTCTATAAAACATCATTCTGAGCATCTTAACATGCAAGTTGCTATAGGGTGGGGCGGGGGGTGAGGGGTCCAGAAGGGTAACGCTGAGACAAATCTGTTATGTGCCAACTTCTATCCTTTGTATCCCCAAAACACTAGATTATTACTCGGAATATCGCAAAGAACATCTGTGATAATTGCGTCAAAAAGCTTATACCCAATTCACATTTCATGCCCAAAATTGAATCTTGATTGCTAATTGCAAAAACAATTGCGTCAAAAAGCTTATACCTTTTGATACCTTGGAGTTTTCAAGAAACACCATTTGTATTGGAAAAAAAGGACAAATTTTACTTAAGCAAGATGATTCATCAAAGTGGACCTATTTATGAGGTTAATTGATGTACAAAAGTTGAATTAAAGGCTCCATAGGACTTGAATAATTCATCTCCAAAATTCGTTTCGATATTTAAAATCGATCTCGAGACATAATTGAATTCGAAAAATATTATTCATAATTATTAAATTAATAATAGTGTGAAATAATTCATAATTCATGTAAATTATACCACAACTAGCTATCTAAGTGTATAGTCCTACTCATTCAATCGTGATTTATAATAATATTTTTTTTAATCATAAGATAATATATTCGCTTTACGAATTCGAATACCAACTTAAAAGCTAAAGAATGCGACAAAATTTATCGACATGCGGCTGCTGTCACTGCCCTCCCCGCCATCATGTTATTAGTAGATCAAATGATGAGTTATAAATTGCAATACAAATTCACCATATTTATACCTCCAACAAATCTCATATCTTCTCATAAATTCGATATTCGACACTCGCCAAGCATTTATAAAAAAAAACTTATATTTGATTTTTGCAAGCAAATACATGGTGATTTACTCTGCTCGAACTAACACTTCAATAAAAGTTAATACTGCATCATTTAATTTTATAAGGAGTATCGTACTATGCAGCTTTGGTAATTATCTTAATTGTTTACACGTAGGATCAATACAGAGTGGTGGTTTTTTCCGAGCAAGCATGGCGATATATTCACAATCAACAAAGAGATTTATTTCAACGCATGATGCTAAACTTTACTCTTATATACTTATATATAGGGTAGATGTGTCTCTTTTATGAAGTTCATGATCATACCTCAATAAAATATAAACCCAATAAACCACGATATATGAACACATATGATAATATTTCGAGTCGAGTCGAGTCGGGTCGAATACTCGCTGTTTTGGACAACTTGAACCGAGTTTCCGATCGAATTTTTTATTATCAGTCGCCAGTCAAGTTAAATAAATATATAAAATATAATATAGTTGTACACTTTTCCAGTTTACTATAGATGTGGAAAGAAGAAGAAGATGAAAGAATGAATAAGTCTGCATGTAGAACGACCTGACAGTCATTATATTAGATGGTTGCTTCATCTTCATATATACAAAGAATTTTATACGTTGTGGACTGTGGACATTATCAGTTCATAGATAACTGAAACACATGGAGTTAATTAATAGTTTGTCTCAAGTAGTAGTTATAGACATTCAATAAGTGCCAACATACATCTAATTTGGCTTCCCAAAGATATACCCGGACATAATTTGATCCACGTTTTAACATTTCTCGTTAATATTTAACATTTTAGCGCGATTAAAACTTAGTTTTGGGGTGAAAATATAATTTTGAAATTTGACTACACTTAAGGGAATCATTTTGCGTTATATTGCCATACTCTATTGAGATCAATATGCAACTTTGCTATACTTAACAAAGCATCAAACCATCAATTATATTAATGTTCTAATATTATTGCTGATTTTCTTGTTGCAATTAAGCTATGACAAATTGACAATTAAAGAACTCTCACATTACTAACCGGGTGAATTTTTCTTGATCAACCGTAGAAGCATTATACTATTATTTTGCATCTTTAGCACTCTAATTATATAAACACAATATATGATAATACAAGAACATATTCTGATCCATTATAAATGCAAGGACATTTAATCTTGGGCTTTCTTCCTTTTCTCTCTCTCCTCTAGATACTTTTATTGTCTTTTTACTGTGTATACGATAATGCATGTGGCCTTTATATAGTAGTCAGAGTTTATTGAATTCAGCAATCTAGGCTACTAAAGATCACCTTTATTACATCATTTATTAAATTAATGAGGGAGAAGAGAGGGGTAACAACACCCACTCAACTCTACCTTAATGTATAATAACCATCACACTAAACTCTTAATAATAGAATTAGCCTTTTCATTTTATATGGACCATAAATATATTAAATTAATATAATAATCTAACAATCTCCCACTTGATCCATATAATGATTTGACGATTCAAAGAAATTATAAGTGTGCACCTTTCAAACGGTAATTAACAATTCCATCAACTATAATTTGAACTAAACCACTTGGATCATACGTCACAAGTCATTTAATCGACATGATTCATTCCATGTATCACAAATCAATTTAATAATACTTTTATTTGGGAAAGCCGTAAGTTCTCAACTTTTTGAGAAAATATTTCGTGTTGTCTCAATATAACCATTCATGTACATAACCATAATATGAGAAACACTTTATCAAGCAGAAACATAAACTTTAATTGAATTCATAAAATGCTCACTTTTTATTTGAACAAACTATTCATACATATGTAAATATTCTTTCCGCTAACAAGACTTTTCTATAATACTCATCCTTTCTACATGGCCAATGTAAGTCTTAGTGGTAATCCCTTAGTTAACGGATCCGCCAGCCTTCTCATTAAGTTTGTACCAATATGCTCAATAGACACCTTTGTTTCTCGCAGACTTCTTCTTTGATGCATAAGTACTTTAATTCCATATGTTTGGCACCTTTCCAAGACCTATTATTTTTGTGAGAAGAAGCATACCGCAATTATCACAATAAATTCTCAACTGGCCAAGGCGTCAAGCCGACAATTCCAAGTTCGAGATAAAGTTCCGCGAACCATTTAAGCTTCAATCAAGGTTCTCAAAGCACGCAACGACTCGCCTATAGCGGAAGTAGCCAACCATTATTTCCACTTTTCCATAATATAACCTCCACCAATAAAACGTGTAGCCAAATGTGGATTTCCTTGAGTCCAAGCATCCAAATTTAGTCTCAATCAGAGATAACCAATCACCTCGAGGCTATCGAATCTTTTATAAGTAAAGATGTACTCCCAGCCTTTGTAAAATACTGCGGACCTTTCTTGCGCCTTCTGTCCATTTCAGGTTACTTTGATATCGCTACATACCAATCAAGTAAAGCTAATATCCGGGTCGAGTATGTCTGAGCATACATCAGACTCCCAACCACTGATGCATAGGGAATATCTTTCATTTTTTCTCGTTCCAAATCATTTTTAGGACATTGAAACAAACTGAACTTGTCCCCTTTCTGAATTGGAACAATTCTCGAAGAGCACTTTTCCATTCTAAACCTCTAAACTTTTATTGATCTAAGTCAGGATAAGCCTAATATTCCTCGGGATCCGCCACGAATATTTCCCAATACCAATCACATATGATGCTTCACCCATATCTTTCATTTGAAAGTTATTAGAGAGAAATTTCTTTTACATCATGTAATAATCCAACATCATTAGCAAAGAAGAAGAAGAATGTCATCAACATATAGACTAAATAATAAACTTACTCCCATCGACCTTCATGAAGATACACCTATCAACTATATTTTCTTCAAAGCTATACGATGTAATGGTATTTTAAACTTTAGATACCATTTTCTGGAAGCTTGCTTTTAGTCCATATATCACTTTTTTAACTTACACACCACTTTTTCTTTTACCAATCTGCCACAAAACCATCCGTTGATCCATATAAACTTCTTCCTCTAAGTCTCCATTCAAAAAGCGGTTTTCACATCCATTTGGTGGTGCCTGCATCATAATTTTAGCCACTAATGCCAAAACAATTCTTAAAGAATCCTTCCAGAAACCTGGCAGAGAAGCGTTTCTTTGTAGTCAACACCTTCTTTCTCAGTGAAACCTTTTGGCAACAAGTCCGCCTGAAGTTATAAGATGCCTTTAGAGTCTCGCTTTGATTTTGAAGATCCATTTACAACCCACCTGCTTTTGAACCTTTAGGCAACTCAACTAAGTCCCGCATTTCCCGTTGTCATCCATTGATTTCAACTCATCTTCATAGCATCGAACCATTTTTCTCAATTGTTACATTTCATGGCTTCGATTGAAAGAAATCGTCTTTTATCAATACTTAAGTCACATTCATGCCCGCGAATAAACCATATAATCATCCGAAATAGCCGGTCTTTTTTCTCAATTTTTAGACTTTTTGATGCTATTTCTCAGGGTTCATTTGACACTAGTTCATTAGTGATTTACTGATAGTCAATACGGAGAAAAGGTCCACTATACGACACTATTTTGAGGAGAGACACTTTGATGAGAAACACTAGATGTGTTATCTCCCACTTGTTTCTCTTCAAAATTTACAGTTCGTGGTTCCCCACTCCCACTGACATGACCATTCTCAATAAACCGTGCATTACCAGTCTCAACTATCCTCGTACTATGGTTAGGACAATAGAATATGTACCCTTTTGACTTTTCTGCATACCCGATAAAATTACCAGAGATGGTTCTCTTGAACTGTTTCTTTCTGGCTATGGATTATATATTCTTACTTCTGCCTGACAACCCCAAACACGTATATGCTTTAAACTAGGTTTCCTTTTTGTCCACAATTCATAAGGAGTTTTGTGAACAAAATGAACCCCATATAAATATGCAAAGCAGTTTTAACAATATGTCCAAAAAGATAAAGCACGTTATTACTTAACATACTCCCTAACCATTTCTATTAGAGTACGATCTACTTTCACTCTTACACCATTTTGTCGTGTACTGCATAGTATATATCGCGTACATATGGCTCCGACTTTCAAGAAACTTCAAGAAACGACCGTGACATTGTCCACTTTCATCAGATTACCATAATATTCTCCACCTCTTACCTGATCTCACAACCTTTACTTTTGTATCTAAGTGTTTCTACTCATCAATGAATACTTTAAGAATGTTCAATCGAATTCCAGACTTAGCTTAATAGATACATATCCATAACGTGAGTAATCATCAATAAAGGTAATGGAATACTTTTCCACTCCAAGATGGAGCTTTAAATGGACCACAACATCGTGTGTATCAATTCAAGAAGTTTCAGGTTCTTTGTATTTCATTGTATCAGGTTTTTGGTTTGTTTGTCTTTAATACAATCAACACATACATTTAGTCTCAGAAATTCACCGAGGAAGCGGATTTCACTTTTAACCAACCTCAACATCCTTTCTTTAGATATATGACCCAATCTTTGATGCCACAAGAAAGCAGAGTTATTATCTTGTGCACTACGTTTACTACCAACAACATGTTCAACATTAAACAAAGACTCCACAAATTTATTATCAAGATTAAAATGATACAAACTATTTATTAATGTACCACAACCATAATAGTACTTATTCTTAAACAAAGAAAATATACCATTTTCAAACTTGGACATCAACATGTACTCATCCAACTTCCCAACGTAAAAGATTTTTAAAACAATCAGAAATGATAAAGACACTTTTCTAGATCTAGGATGACAACCAAGATTCAAAGATCAATCCGTGAAGTCCCAATTCCTTCTATTTGTGCTCTTCATCCTATTCCCCATGAACAAATACTTTCAGCCTCTTTTATGGGCCGATTGAAAGGAATTCCTTGTAATACGAGAAAGACGAAAGAAGCTAAAATCAGACCCAACCACCGTGCATTATTAGAAACTCAATAAGGCCTGATTCAAAACAAATGTAAACAATGTAAAGCATCTTTCTTTCGAACCATTCCTTTCTTTTCTGACAATCCTTCTTCAAGTGTCAAATCTTTTTACAGAAATAACACTTGATCTCCTTTCTGACTTGGCCCTCATTAACTTTCATGATGGTTTTGTCATTCTTTGAGGTTTTGTCCTTCCTTTTATTCTTTTTTTCCTAGTTTAGCTTCCCTGGCTGCTACTCGCCTCCTTCATGGACAAAGCGTAGATGGATGTAGTGATCTTTTATTTTCAACCTTCCTTCCTCTTGAACTAATATGGCCCTTTAATTTCTTGAAAGTTCCATTTTTTCCTTTAAAGTGTTATAGTTCACTTGGAATCGCCAAATTCAGAGGAAGCCAGCCGATGATAAATTGACCCAAATGCCCTTTCTGGCCCATATCCATACCCTTAATCCTCACGCTTTCATAGGACACGCTAGTCACATCACTACTACAAGATGCCTGGCTAATTTTATTTCAAAAACGCTACGTAAATGTCGTATTAGGTCTTTTCATGACGCTTTCTACGGCGAAATCTAAATGGAATATACGAGCTGCCGCACAAAAATCGAAACGTTTAAATGTCATACACAAACAAGTATGATGATTTTCCGACGCTTAGAAACGCCACCATCAACGGAATAACCCTGCAATTCGACCTAATAAACCGTCCCCACAAACGTCACACAAATTAAGACACTTAATTTTAAGAAAACGCATTTAATATTAAGCATAATTAAATTATTCCATACGTAAACGTCACATAATAAAAACACACTTAATTAAGAAAATATACTTAAGATTAATATAATCAGATTTTAAAGTACGCGGCACTAACGCCACACTAATAAATATTAAATAAATTATTAAATTGATATAATAATAATGTATAATGCGCCAGAATAACGTCACAAATTTTATATTAATTAATTAATTTACAAAATATAATAATATTAACCGCGCCTTAAAAACGTCACACAATTAATATTAGATAAATAATTAAATCGATATAATAATAACAATATATCATAATAACGCCACACACTTAATATTAATTAATTAATTTATAAATATAATAATATTAGGTCCCACGCCATAAACACGTCACACTATTAATATTAGATAAATAATTAAATCGATATAATAATAATATGGACGCCATAATAACGTCACACTCTTAATATTAATTAATTAATTTATAAAATATAATAATATTAACCGCGCCATAAAAACGTCACACTAATAATATAAAATAAATAATTAAATCGATATAATAATAATATGGACGCCATAATAACGTCACACACTTAATATTAATTAATTAATTTATAAAATATAATAATATTTAACATTTTACATCAATATTAATTAATTAATTTATAAATAATAATATCAGCACATCAATAATAAAATATTTAAATTGATATTATGCACCCTTAATAATAATTAATTAATTTATAAAAAAATAATAATATTACTAAACAGATAAAAACGCTACATACTTAATATTAAATAATTAATTTATTAAATATAAGAATAAAATGTAACGTCATATAACGCCACACCATATAATGTAATAAAAAAAATTAAATAATAGATTTCATAATAAAGAATATAGTAAATATAAACAAAATATTTACTTTTTAGTAATATTTAAATATCAGATATATATATGAAACAAAATGAGTAAAATATAAACATTATTTAAACATCAATATGCACATTCATAATAAAGAATATTACACTATTTTGATTAAAATATAAACAACTATTTAAACACTTATTTTTCATACTAGAACCAAATAATAAACAAGTTAATATATAAATAAAACAAGTTAAGAAAAATATAATATACCTCAAATCAAAATTGAATTTGCTACAAAAAAAAAAGACAAGTTAGTATATAACATTATAATAAAAAAAACTATGAAATCAATACATTAACTTAATAACTAAATCACACAAAGAAAATGAAGAAAACGAAAATTACCACCGCCAAAGTTAACATTCAAGCATTTAAGAAAATGGATTTTTATGTTTATATTTATAGATAATGGATGTATATTATCTTATTTTTGAATTTTGAATTTCCCGCTTATCGCAAACGTCGCAACCGCCTCATACTATAAAAAGCCTTTTTCCCGCTTAGTCAAAATTTTTGCCCCCAATAAACCCAACACGTCACACAAATGTCATACAAAAATTATGATATTTACGAAAATAGTATAACGTCACAGAAATGTCATACAATATCTTTATATTAATAAATTAAATCCTATAACGTCACAGAAACGACATAGAGAAAAATTAAATCATAAAATATATTGGTATGATATCTTTATATTAATAAATTTAATCTTAGAAAGTCGCAAAAACGACTTTAGACAAAAATGAAATAATAAAATACTTTTGATTTTTAATAAATTATTATCACAACGCTACAAAAATGCGATATCATATCTTTATATTAAATAAATTAAATCGTAGGAACGCCACACAAATCCATATATAGATACAAAATTTCTTTCAAATACAATACTGTAAATCGAATAGAAATCATAATAGATATGAAACTCTTATCAATATTCCTCAAATTGTATAATACATATATCAAATAACTCATTTTATAAAATAAATGTTAAATAAGTACATAATACATTATATTATTAGATAACGTGCACTAATAATTCTCGTCATTCTCATCATCGTCATCGTCATCGTCGTCCTCACTTTTTGCCTCATTATCTTCATTTGTAAATAATAGCGGGACTTCGTCATCATCATCGTCATATTTTCCCATTGTCACAAGAATATTATCATTATCTAGCTCTATTGTTGGTTGAACGGTATTAGCACTGGTTGCTCTTCTTCCTGAAAGAACTCGACATCACCATCTTCTTGAATATTAGTCGAATCAATTCGACTCCTTGCAAATGTTTTTGATGCAACCACCCATTCAAGATGTTTCTTATCATCCGACACATAGTCGATGTAACATCATTGCGCCCGCGAGGCGCGATAAAAAATATCATCCATCAGAAACCTTTGCCTTTGCTTTTGCACGATTCCGTCTTAGGGTGCACCCAAGATCCACCTCTTGGTATCGAACCAATGACACTTGAATAAGACAACCTGCCTGCCTCAAACTGCTATATCTCAACTCCCATATTTCTCAAGCAACTCCGTAGGTAATCAACATGCTCACTATCCGAATACGGTAAGACCCTTCACAAACACCACTATTATTTGTCTATTACTGCCTCTCAAGCACTACTTCCTCGTGTGTCAAGAAGTATCCATTTGTGTAAGACTTTGTAATTATCGATTTCCTCTGACTGCTAGCCTAAGGTAAATAGTCGTTGGTCTATTATTCTCCATATTATGTCGCACTCCAGAAAATATATATCCGTGCATCAATTAGTTTATACTAATTTCTAACTACACAACCGAAATGTAATATAAATGTAATTTAAGTAGTTAAAAACCTGCTATTAAAACTAGTAACTTACATAATTTCTCAAGTGTCAGATAAAATTATTATTAACCATTTGATCCCTTTGATCGTGACTCATTTCGTGATAAGTGTCCTCAATCATATCAATGGTACTCCCTACAAAAAAAATTATTGAAATTACGTAAATTATTAGTATTTATACATTAATGAAATAAAAGTAGCTATCAACAATTAAATTATTGTAGATGACTTACACTAAGTATGGTGTCACTTCCGGCGTATTGCACAAGATGTACATGTGCGTAGTTTCCCACTCTTTATCATTCATCAAAAATCTGCCTTTCAACATGGTGGTAGGCCGACCTGGGTGACGGTACAATGACAATCGTCCATCATCTACCTCTTCTCCTCCATCATCGTATCTACCGAAATGTCCGTGACGCTTTCGTCGGCACAATGAAACAAAATGACGACACTCCTCCTCAGAAAATAGGCCTCACATATCAAATCAATATGCGCCTGACTTAACCATATGCTTTGTTCTTCCAAGGCATCGCTATTCAAACATATATATGTTATTATGCCTTAACAAAATTAAAAATGCATGTAATATGTAAATTATTTAATACTCACAACTCAAAAGGGTACATCCACCGGTAATGTACAGGACCACCCATCAAAGCCTCATACGGCAAGTGAACAGGTAAATGCTCCATTACATCGAACATCGCAGGTGGAAATATCTTCTCTAACTTGCACAAAGTTTCAACAATATTACGCCCCAATGTCTGGACGTGGTCAATCAGAGGTGGTTACTCTAAATGTCTCTAAAGAAGAGTATAACTGCGGATGCTTCCCAAATGTGTTTTGGTAGAAGGAAGCCGAAAAGCAACACGAATCAATTTCGAACAAGACAGACAAGTCATGACTCTTAAGCCCTTTGAACTTTGGCATTACTTGAACACCTTGGTAAAGTTAGAAGCATATCCATCAAAGTGCTCTTAATTTTATCACCCAACTAATGGACGGCTTGAAGTCATGTTTTGTGTCGTAAAAGTTGCTTTTGGTTCGCAAAGCTTTCCATTCCGTATGTCATGAACAAAGAAGTTCTATATGTATGAACCTCAAGATCCCTCCTCGATGCCTCATTGTCCTTCGTTTTTCCCTTGACATCCATCATCGCGGCAACAAGTTCTCACCATTGTTCTTTTCATTATGCATAAAATCGATATTGTGCCTGATTTTAGCTTAGCCCACAAGTGAAGCCCTTAATATGCTCTTCTTCATCCAATTATGAGTTTGACCATAACCATTTGTCCTATGTTCCGCATGCTTAGAACTTCCCGAACACGCTTTTGGATCTAAAGAGAGGGACACCATATGAAACAATCTCTATTCCACTTCGCCTTTCACAGATCTCGAGGCCAAGTCCCGCCTTCTTGAAAGCTCTAGGTTGGTTCTTATCTACGGTCATCGTGAGGAAACGGACGCTAATAACCAAACCAACTATGTTTTTTTCCCTCCTTTAGCCGTAGTAAAGCACCCGCTTTCTCCATACAATATGGATAAAGATAAGCGCCCATGAGTACCTAACCCGACAACATGCCATGTCAAAATCACTAATGGTCCACAATGCCACTCGGTTGAAAATTTTGTTGTTTAAATTTAATCCCAAGTGTTAACACCAACCTAATTAAGGCAATCATTCAACTCTATCCAACAACGCCTTAAAAATACGCCTTCATATCACGCCCGGACTCTTCGCCGTATAATCAGAGACATGAACACATACGGCTCCTTCATACATACACCTGGAGGCAAATTGTACACACATATCATCACTGGCCAACAAGAATAAGAACGACTCAAATCGGCTAAAAAGCGGATCAATCCGCTGTGTACGTAATCGCACTCTCACATTACGCTCTTAATAATGAATTAATTTATAAAATATAATAATATTAGCCATGCCATGTAAAAAATGTCACACACAATTAATATTAAATAAATAATTAAATCGATATAATAATAATATCAACGCCATAATAAATGATTATTTCACGCGTCCAATTAAATATTCATGTGTCGCTATTATCAAATTATAAACTGTGATTAAAATGGATCATTTAATTGTATTCTAATAATACGAAACGGATCATAATAATGATTATTTCTCCAAATAAAACATTTGGAAATAATTAAAGAGTTGACAATTATATCTTTAAATAAATATGTTATTTTATCGAACAAAATCATAATTATTCTTAATTTAAGCTGAAGAATAATTATCGTGGAGGTTCAAGCTTGCACTGCTCCAAGCCGAGTCCAACCGAAGTCCGCGTGACTAAGCCTGTAAACCAAGCCCATCTATCATGTTCATAAATGTAGGCATTATCATTCATTTTAGATGGAAATTCATTTGCAAAAGAAGACAAAAGTAAGAAGAGAAAGCTCCACAAATCGTAGAATCCTCCCTCAACATTCAAGTTGCATTCAATATTCAAACCTTCAAGCCTTTGAATCTTCAAACATCCAAGCATTCAAACATCTGTGTTCAAGAGATCAAGCTTATCTGCCCTCAATCAAAGTGTGCAACATCCAAGTGTTCGGGTTACAAGTGTTCAATAATCGTTCTCAGCAACGTTCTCATGTAGCCCTTGACTTGTAGTGAAAGAACTGCAGGGAATAAATAGAGATTGTACTCAAATCATATCAATAACATTTCAAGTAAACCATTCCCTTGGCCTCGACTTTAAGAAATTTGTTACAACGCCAGCACACTTAATATTAAATATTTAATTTATAAAATATAATAATATCCAACACGCTTGCTAAAAACGCCATATACTATTAATAATATTAAATAAATAATTAATAATAATGTCAACGCCTATAATAACGTCACACACATAATATTAATTAATTAATTTATAAAATATAATAATATTAGCCATGTCATAAAAATGTCACACAATTAATATTAAATAAATAATTAAATCGATATAATAATAATATCAACGCCATAATAACGTCACACACTTAATATTAAATAATTAATTTATAAAATATAATAATATTCAACACTTACATAAACGCCACATTATTAATATTAAATAAATAATTAATAATAATGTCAATTTCATAATAACGCCACACACATAATATTAATTAATTAATTTATAAAATATAATAATATTAGCTATGTCATAAAAATGTCACACAATTAATATTAAATAAATAATTAAATCATATAATAATAATATCAACGCCATAATAACGCTACACACTTAATATTAAATAATTAATTTATAAAATATAATAATATTCAACACGCCATAAAAAACGCTTTCACACTATTAATATTAAATAATTAATTTATAAAATATAATAATATCCAACACGCCATAAAAACGTCACACTATTAATATTAAATAAATAATTAATAATAATATCAACGCCATAATAACGTCACACACTTAATATTAATTAATTAATTTATAAAATAATAATATTAGCCATGCCATAAAATGTCACAATTATATTAAATAAATAATTAAATCGATATAATAATATCGACGCCATAATAACGTCATACACTTAATATTAAATATTTAATTTATAAAATATAATAATATCCAACACGCCATAAAACGCTATACTATTAATATTAAATAAATAATTAATAATAATGTCAACGCCATAATAACGCCACACACATAATATTAATTAATTAATTTATAAAATATAACATTTATTAGCTATGTCATAAAATGTCACACAATTAATATTAAATAAATAATTAAATCGATATAATATTATTAAAAACGCCATAAAACCGTCACACACTTAATATTAATTAATTAATTTATAATATATAATAATATTCAAATACTATATAAACGCCACACTATTAATATTAAATAAATAATTAATAATAAATCGCCAACTTACAATAACGCTACACACATCATATTAATTAATTAATTAATTTATAAAATATAATATTATTAGCTACGCCATAAAACGTCACAATACCATTAATAAATAATTAAATCGATATAATAATAATATCAACGCCATAATAACGCTTTCACACACTTAATATTAAATAATTAATTTATAAAATATAATAATATTCAACACGCCATAAAACGCTTTCACAATTATTAATATTAAATAATTAATTTATAAAATATAATAATATTCAACACGCCATAAAACGCTTTCACACTATTAATATTAAATAAATAATTAATAATAATATCAACGCCATAATAACGTCACACACTTAATATTAATGAATTAATTTATAAAATATAATAATATTAGCCATGCCATAAAAATGTCACACAATTAATATTAAATAAATAATTAAATCGATATAATAATAATATCAACGCCATAATAACGTCACACACTTAATATTAAATAATTATTTTATAAAATATAATAATATTCAACTTGCCATAAAAACGTCACACTATTAATATTAAATAAATAATTAATATCCTTTGATTAAATTTTAGAATATTTTAAGAGTATGACATGTATAAGACGTACATGTTACTAAACGTATCAAAAATGTCATATAGGAATTTTTTTTAGATAAATATTTTAATCACTTTTCAGAATATTATGAAATCTATTTATATGTATGAAACGTCGCAAACATGTCATAGTGGATTCAAATTAACGTTCAAACTTAATAAATATGTTAGGTGTAACTGCATGCATCGAAGCTAGAGCATGCATTAAATTAGTTAATGTATGGCGGGTATGTGACGTTTTATTGACATTTTTTCCATTATAAATTGAGATATTCCATAATCAGATTTCTGCCACCTGGCTTTTCTTCTCACAATCGCTGCCTCTCTCCCAAAATGCCTCCAAGTGATGACCTTGCCCCCTTTATGCTTGATAGTTTTATAGAATGCTTATCGCAACTAAGAAGTCCTCGATTTGTAATATAATGTACTTTTTTTTATATAATTATTTTAATTTTTTTGTATAATATATATATATTACATGTCGTTGACGCAATCGTGAGAAATACCCAAGATTTTACTCGTAAAATGGGCGTGTTGTTCTAACTATTAGTGGAATTTGCAAATCAAGCTTTTGTGATAGAGTTTTTGATTGAAGATTCAAAATGGCAATAAGCGTAGAATAATAATTAACACCCAAATTATTCTTTACCGACGGGCGACTGAATTTAAAAGTGTACAAACATGGTACGGGGAGAGTTCATGGATTTCGAATGTATCAGTGAATTCTCGTGGAAGATCCGATCGCATGATTATCTCCCTTTCGGTCTCAATTTGTGGTCTCGATGGCGTTGCTAGAACTCCAATACCTTATTAGGAGACTTTAATGTTTGAATAAATTATGTGTGACTTTAAGGTTGAATAAATTATGGTGTATTTTTTTTATTTTAATTTTTAATTTTATGTTAATGAAAATGAAAGGTTCTCGAATCTTGACATATATGGACGCATCGAGATATTAATTTAATTAGGAATATTTCTAACGTCACATAACCGCCACATTAGAAGAAACATTAATTTAATTTAAATATTGATATAAAATTGTTGATTAAAAGCAATTTGAAATTAATATCATAATTGATATTGCTAATTAAAATTGTAACGTCACAAACATGCCACATTAGAAAATTAATTTAATTTAAATATTTACGAAACGTCACAGAACCGCCACAATAGAAAATTATATCAGTAATTAATATCACAATTGATATAAAATTGTTGATTAAAATGAAATTCTATGAATAAATTATTTTACAAACACGTCATATTAATGAGACAAATAATTTAATTAATTTTATAAATATTTTAAATGTTTATTACATTTAATCTAATGTCATACAAAATGTCATTATCTAAGTTTTAGAAAATGTAATTTTAAATTAAAATTTAGTTAATATCGAGCATGAGGTATATTAAGTTAAATAAAAGTTAATTTGAAATATATGAGTAAATAATTATTAAAACGGCCATACTAATGACACAAACTATTAAATTGGTTTTCCTAAATAATTTAAATTTTTATTCAAGTAAAATCTAACGCCTCATAAATGCCATTCAAGAAAATGATAAATTAGTTAATATTAATATGATAAATTATAAAAATTATGTTATTAGTGTTGTTAATTATACATAACGCCACAATTACGCTATGCATAAAAAGAATTAGATTTCACCTTATCGTAATTTGTAAGATAATATGTAAAACGTCACAATTATGTCATACCTGCTATTAAACCGCTGACAAGCCAAAGGACATTATTGCTTACCCTGAAGAGATCGCCGACGCTTGCTGGCATTATATTTACCGCAAAAACTCCGTGGACGCTTTATGGCGATAGAAATTATTATGCCACAATAACGCCATAGTATTTTTGTCGTGGAAAACTATTATGCCACACAAATGTCATATCAAGCAAGACTTTTTACCCGAAATTTTAAGGGTTTTTATTATTCTCAGGGTAGATACTGCCGTAATGTCACACAAGCCGCGACATTCAGGTGGACGGTTTATACCATGTCACATTTGCTCATTTTTCTAGTAGCTGCATCAGCGAACGGGTTTGTAACACCTGCACGGTCGTTAACTCACCTGCTTGCATTTCCCACAACGGACTTATCGCCACTTCCGACTGGAGTACCTTTAGCTTTCATGAGAAATTCACTCTGCATTATCGGTTTTAGACATTTGGATTTTAATTTAATATTTTCACCATCGTCATAATACGTGATCAAATTCAAGCTTAAGCTCGTTAGAAGTTTTCCAAGCATTCAAAGATTGATTTCATCTTGGGTACTAGTCAAGGATGTCAAGTAGAATATGGTCCGATACTGCATTCATCCAGATATTACCTGTAAGATAAAATGGATTTGTTCTGACCATTCATCATAGTTTAGACCATTGAATTTGATCATGGAATTGCCTAAAGAAAATAAATTTCATAGAAGTTGCAAACATGATTCAAACTTGTATATTAACACTTTGAGTTACTATAATAGATTCAAACTATACAAACTTTAATAACATATATGTTCACCGGTAACTCTTAAACACGTATTCATCATGTAATAAACATATCAACTAAGTATGTTTATTATCAATTTAATCATATGCAAAAGTTTAATTTAGGCATACACGATAATGAGTTCAAAATGTACATGTTAAGAAACATTATAATCACGTATTAATAGGATAATATGTCTAATTGATCAATAGCTACCACTTTAAGCGACTAACAAGCTCGAACATATTAGACATTTTCTTTTCAAATATAATAAGATATAATGTCTATTTAACAATTAGTTTGACCACTTTGGTGACTAGCAAACAATTTTAATAGACAACTTTAATAATACCTCAGCCTATTTTATTATCTTTAAAATATTATGTACAATACTTAAATAAATTATCTATTTAATCATTTATCTTGACACTTTATTTAATTAACAAGTATTACAAAAATATACTTTAATTTACTATAATATCTCATGTTAGCGTGAACTATAAGTCGGCATAAAAATATTAATTTACACATTTAGTTAGGGCCACTAAGTACTAACAAGCATTTTAAAGTAAATAAATATTGTTAACTATCATATCTCAACAGTTTGCATAATTATGTAATATGAGATAAAAATATCTATTTAGACATTTAGCTAGGCCACTTTGGTGACTAACAAGCTTCCTTAATAATAGATGTCTTAGTTATCTCAAAATATTTGTATCACAAAATAACTTTAATATGTTTTACACATTTCTTTTTCATCATATATCAAACTGTGATATCTATTTATAAAAGAAACTATGTGAAATAATAAAACATGCGTATATCTATTATCAGATATTTACTTTATCAAATAAAAACATATATATATATATATATTTATTATGTCATATGCATATAATAAATAACATTGATAAATATACATGATCCAAAATGACTAATTTATTTAGCAAGTATTAAAGCGGAAGCAATAAGATAATTCACCTATTCATTCATTGATGTATAAATTATATCAAAAAATCGTCATAATCTAACAATAGGATGAAGGATTTGCACCATTTATCAAATCGAAAGAGATTGTTAGATTATGGTCGAGAGACTACATACTCATAAACCATGTGCCATAACTTCTGTAAGTTCATTTCATTTTTAGTAATAATTCATGAAAATATTGTATCTAAATATCATATCCATTCTTTTTAAAGTTGTCAACATTCCACGAACCTACCAATCATACTTTGAAAAAAATGAAATACCTCTAAATTTTAAGTAGCTACACGACAGATTAAATAAAATTATTGGCATTCTTCAATTAACCACTAAATAACTGAGCAATCCATTCGATGTTATAGATTTATTATTATCCATCCTTAATCAAAACATAGACCATATATCATCATATACGTACATATAATCAAGAGTGTTCAACCATGCTCATGATACCAATTGTAAGCATTATACTATTATTTTAGGATCTTTACACTCTAATTATATGTAAACAATAATATATGATAATACAAGAACATACCTTGATCCATTATAAAAGGTACATGTACATTTTAACTTTTAAATTTCTTCCCATCCCTCTTAAACTTTTAGTTCACTTTTTAGACGCGTGTATACTTATAACGACAGTGGCCTTTATATAAGAATAGAAGCATACCAAAGCGTCTGTGCTAATAAAGATCAAATTTTATTACATCATTTATTAAATTAATGGTGGGAGAAGCAGAGGGGTGCAAAATAACAATCAACACTAACTCTAATCTTTTATGTATAATAACCATCACACTAAACTCTTTAATAATAGAATTAGCTTTTCATTTTATATGAACCATTAAATATATTAAATTAATATAATAATCTAACACAAACGTCATTAGTTACGATTGTTATTTGTCCTTTGATTTTACCAATTTTAACAATCTAAATATATGTATACATACACTTCATATTGATCGAATTAATTTTTTCATTGTAAAATAAATCGAAAGCAACACTTGGAAGTGCTAGTTCATTTTAGCTTAAATATGTAAAATGATGATTAGGTTTAATGAATCTTAGACGACGTTTATATGATTCCATACATCTAGATATTCATTTAACATGATTATTTATTTTAATAATTTTAGACGTACTAACAATTGATATTAGAGCTTGGTCGTAGCTTGGTTGATAGTTTAAGAATCAATGGCTGAAAGCAAAAGAATTGTGACACGGACTGTAGAGAAGCAGGTCTTGTTCTTAAAGAACTTAGAGAGTTTATCTTTGTTCTTGGTAGACTTTGTTGTTGAGATTTTCAGTGATAAGAAAATATTTAACTGATAGACTAGCTAGTGATAGGGCTTGTAACAATCTTCCTGATTATAGTGGATTTTGCAGCAGCAACAGGACATACCTTTCACATTGAAGGGGAACTTATATAAAATCTGTGTGTCTGTTTATTTTCGCACTTTAAATTTTTGTCGTTCTTATTGATTGCTTGGAACTCCGAGATGGATTTATGGGTCTTAAATCCTAACAATTGTGCTAATAATAATTTAAACTTAATAATTAAGCTCTTATTGAATAAAACTGTTCCAATAATCTACAATTATAGAGTCAATAATTGTCAATTTCTCAGGCCATATAGTGAAATCAAATTATAATTTGACCAGTCCTATAGAGTGTTGTATTAGATTATTACTCCAAAGTGTAGTTGAGATAATTGTTGTAGTTTTAGTCTACACACTGAGATAATCGTTAAAATTAGTCGAAAATACACCATTATACCTACTTTGGGAGGAATTTATAATTTTGATAAATAATATTTATGTTTTTACTTCTCATTCCAGGACCAAATAATATTGTACTCCGATTTATTTGAAGATTTTACTATAACAAATATTTTAATATTAAAAATTATCTAGTTAGGACTATGTAAATTAAAGTATAACTTGATATACCATCTACAACAAAATCGACAATACATTCTTTACTATAAAAATACACATGTCATCTCAATTTCACGAGTCTTCCATCTTTTTCCCATACCACACATGGTAGTTTACACTCCTGGTGCTTAAAAGGGGAGCGGAAAAGGTAACTAGAGTTGATCATTTTTGTTATGCTTTTCCTCAACAAAGCTGTCTTATTTACTGTGAAATTACCCAGAATTGGTCGTGACCTTTCAACTTGGAGCACTTCTATTTCTTGTAGACTGTGAATAAAAATGAGTCTAGTAATTTATAAATTGTTAATCGTGATGAGTTTATTTAATGATCTAATTATTAAAATGGAGACAAAATTGTAATAATTTTGTCAATATTTGGAACCAAATTGCAACAATCCAACTATGAGAGATTAAAGTACAACTTGACCCTATTATTTGAAATTATTTCCATAATTACCTCTTTATTTAATTACTAATTTACCATAAATAAAATATAATTTACTCAGGACTTTTTATGGCTGAACCAAGAAACATAAGCAGAGCTAACTAGAAAAGGCATGCATTTATATATACACCACCACCTTGAAATAATTTGTCACATTCAAGATAATGGTTTCCCTATAACTCTAGTAGGGTTTTGATGATAATAAGTGCACTCATAATGCCATATATAACACTTGATAAGAAAATCTAAATAAAAGTCACCTTTTTATATTAATGGCCTATTAAACAATCCGTGGAAGCAATTGTTCTTGAGTACTCCCAATTTTCCTTTGGGTCGACTCTCGAGTACTCTCTCGAGTATGTTACCACCAGAAATAAATTAGATGATTAGACCGGTCCCATTGCATAGTAGTACTAGTAATATAGTTGTATGGCAAAGAAAGATTTTATTATTTATATAAAAGTTCGAATAATAAATCTTTTGGTAAATCCTTCTCAGACAAAAAAAATATTTATCAAACTATTGAAAGCCACTTTGACGCCTACATTCTCTTACGATGACGCCTACAATACGATTTCGACTTGATATGAACTCGAGCCTGGCCGGAGCTCGAGTCTGATGATATATATGTCCCGACATGGCCTAGATTTGCGACTTGGTCTTCGACTTGAGATATGGTCCCAACCGCCGAGCAGCCTTGATTCCATGTATTGCATTGAAATGATCGTTGTCTCTCTTTACTGATCATCGAGACAAGGCTGGGACAAGCGAGTGACTCAACCCCTCCGCTTGATCGGGATAGTAGGCTAAATTTCTGAAACGGGATCACGCCGGATGCAGTAATGTGGGCTTCAAATGCTGCTTCCTACCTCTTTCATTTAACCTTCACATAAGCCGAGCGGGCATCTCACCGCCTCAAGGGATAGTCCGCTTTGTTTGTTTTCCCGGTATATTCCGCACACCTATTTGATATAAGTGAGGTGGCTTCAGTCAGCCTTGATCCTCTCCTCGAATTTGATATAAATGCGCTTAAAGCAGCCGCTGCTTTCCTACAATTGGTCGCTGACGGTAGACTCTTTATGCTGCTTGGAGATTCGGATTGCTCGCCTTCATCAGGGGGTCGACGCCTTTGGTGCTTCGTGCTCTTGTCGCTTCTTCCCTTTGGAATCTTCTTCAAGTTCCTGAAAGTGGTGCCTCTCGCTTTCCGAGCTTTTCCGCAACTTTTCCTTAGCTTTTTCTCCTCCCATTTCAACTTATGATTTTATTTCTTTCGGAAATATGGGTTATTTTTGGCTTTCGGCCCGATTCTCGATTGGTTGGTTCTCGCTTTCGCATGGATTAAGATTTTGACCGTTGATTCGGTACGATCCGACATTCAGATATTTCGCATGACTTGCTCCTCCAAGAAAAGAGTCAAGAATCTATTTTCAGGGTTTTGAAGTCAAGGATAAATTCTATTTATTGATCCCGACATTCCATTGCTTCATTAATTTAAACTCCTGCATCTTTCTCGAAAACCCTATTCTAGGTTTAAAAAAATTAGGTTTATTTAATGTAAAACCTTAACTTTAACCCGAAATTAATATCGTCCTCAAATTGAACCCTATTATTTTCCCCTCGACTTGAATTTAATTGAGCTCGAGCGAACCCCTAATCAACAAGCGTGATCGGTTGAAAATTAATCTAATTAATAAATCCCTTTAAAAATGAATTTTATTAATTAAAATCTCCACTATCTGGCTGGGGATGCCCCCTCGAACTCGGGCACATACGTAGTGAGTGTCGGTGTTCGAATTTCACCACGCTTTTTGTACCGTATAGCGGTCATCTAGTACAATTTCGCTGATCTTTGTCCGCCTCGCCACCCGGATCCTTACATTCTGATGGATTTTGCTACCCGGCTGTCGGGTATGTGATAGTACAATTTAATTTCCAATTTAAGAAATTAATTGTCTTCTCGATATGCTCCACATAAATGTAGCGATAATGCTGGCCTTGGTCAGTTTTATTAATTTCCGACCCCTGGATGCTGAGAATTAATTCCATGAATATAATTTTATTATGAATTTAAGTCATAATAAAAATATAAAATATTTAATTTTATGCTAATATAGCAAAAATTAATCGATGGGTCTTCAATTTATCTCATGTGTTCGGGCTCTTCAGTGTACCGGATAGCTCGTGAACTTGAATTTGGTCTTTGGGTCGAACACGAGTTGGCCAAAAAATTAGGCCAGCTGAACCCCATGATTTTCGAAAATCACGCTGCACAAGGCTCACATGTTTTCGCCTTCTGTTGCATACTTCATGATTCGAGGCTACTCTTTTACTTAAACCCTTTTTACATTAGGTTAACCTTATGTTTACGCAAGATAAAAGCAATTCCTCTTCTTCCCTCATAAGAAAGTCATTTAATTCCATCATCATCACCCCAAGGTGGGAATTTTTCTTCCTTTTTGATGCTTGGATTATATGAGGATGTAGAATTGAACTTGAATATCTCTCCCTTCCTTCCTTATGATTTTCGAACGAAACAAGGTTCAAAAAACTATTTTTTTTTTTTTTGAAATTTTCGAACTTGTTTTGGTTCAAAAATTATTCTTTTTTTATTTCCTTTCTTCCCGGTTGGTCTTTGATGATATCCGAGCAACCGCTTTTGTAGTCATGCCTTATCACTTCGCAGTTCCCGCCCCTTGTCGATCACTTATCACTATTTTCAAAATTCTGTTCTCGTAAAGCATCTATTTTTCTTGAATCTTGCATGAATTTCGAATCGGGTAGATTTGTGGCCTGATGCCTTTTATACCATATAATATTTGAATTAGAGTTTAAACAATATATAAAACTAGTATTCGCGATGAAATTTGTAGAAATCCCATTTTTGCACAGAGCTTGATTTTTCTTTATTTTATTTCCCGTTGATCAGCGATTAGAATACTTAAGTTTCAATCTGGAAGCCTCCGTGGGTTCCCGCATCAATTGATTTTTTTCTTAATTTTCCTAATTTTTCGATGCCTTTATTCTCGGATCAAGTCATGAGTGAAATTTATTTCACAATGATTTCAGCTTCAGAGTCACATATCCTTATCTACTTATTATCTTCGGTGAGAACCACCCATGGTCTCGCAACAGTAGACGGATGTAGCCAAGTGCTTTCCACCTTTGAAGCTGGGGTAGATTTGTGCTTTAAAATATTTGGAGTTTACAGGAAGTCCCTATGATTCCCCGTGATGTATTTTGCATTAAAACTGCTTTTGGTCATATCTCCTAGTTCGCTTGTTCTTTTTGATGTTCTTTATATCAATGAGTAAGTATCTGAACCCTCTATCTCTTTTTATTCTCAGACTTTCTACATTTAAAATTCTTCTTTATATCCGACCCTTTCCCTTCGGAATGCATTATGTCTCTTTTGTGTATATGCTACTTTTTGTTTGTCTTGCTTCCTTTGTTTTGGTTGGGCTTGGGTAGCCGTGTCTTACAATCTTCAAGGTATCCCTTCTCTCCCTAGAGTAGGTTCGGTTGCTTTTAGATTATGGGGGCATTTAACCTCTTTCGGAGGCTCTTCCCCATCTCTTTCTTTTGGACGCGGGATATGTTAGGACTTCCGGCTATCCCACCCCGACTTATTGTCTTGATTTTGATGGGCAAGCGCTTAACCTCTCGGAGGCTTACCCATCTTCTTCTTTTGGATGGTGGGATATGTTAGACTTCTGGCTATCCCACCTGACTGCTTGTCTTGACTTTGATTACAAGCGCTGCTTAACCTTTCGGAGACATACCCCATCTTCATCTTTTACGCGGGACGTGTTAGACTTTTGGCTATCCCACCATCCCACCGACCTTTTGTCTCTTTGGACATTTTGGATTATGGGGTGTGCTAACCTTTGGGAGGCTTTACTTCCTTATCTTCTTCTTTTCGACGCGATATGTTAGACTTCTAGCTATCCTACTTGATTTCTGTCTTCGATTTTGAATATTGGTGCTAAACCCTTGGTGAGGCTTACCCATCTTCTTTCGACGCGGATATCTTAGGCTTCCGGCTATCCCACCCGATCAAGCATCTTGATTTCGAATGGGGTTGTGTGCCTCATTTTGTCTTTGTATGGATATTAAGCTGCAACCCTTTTATTTGTGGTTGAATGTTTTATTTGCTCTTTTTAACTACCTATTTTCTCAGGTTGCTTTCTTAGGTGACTATGCGACTTTTTGGATCGAAGTGGGAACATCCCAATCTTCACCTTCGTGATTCATGATCATGAAGAGGATAAAGATACAATATCGTTGCAGCCACCTCCTCGTTTCAAGGGTTCTTGCCTTCCATGAGGCTGTTTTATGTGCGCGCGGTGATACGCATTGGACTCCCCCGCACCTCGCTTACGCTCGGGCCGGTCGAGGTCATAGTGGGACAAGCCTCCAAAGATCTACCGAAGCCGAGGGAAGATGTCGCTACTGAGCGATGGTCATGGCATTCTTCTCTGACGCTTCCTTCACGGGTTGTTCGAGTACACCCTGTGCCATCGGGAGAAAATAAGATAGAAATTTGTGTTGTTCTACCAAACTTTTACCGGGCCGGGTATACGAGGCTAGTATGTAAGCTTCCTCAGATATATTTATGAGTATTCCGATCCTTTGATGGGCTTCGTGGAATGCTGGAGTCCATCTACCAATACTTTATCATCGTCACTTACGGCGATCTCTCCATTCCTCGCTACGGGTCTCGCAAAGACTACGAGTCTTCGTTCAAGAGTCTCGAGTGTTCCTTCTTTCAGCGGACGGTATATTGTGCTGCTTTCTTGTCTTGTTGGCTCTGCGTGTTCGGCCCTTCCTTTGGCGCATCGGGTAGTATACGCCCTCCCAAATTGTTCCCAAGACGGGCATAGTTTGCATTCGCCATCGGGAAGACGGTGAGTCTGGCTATTCCTGTTTTGGCTAGCATCTACAAGGGTTTGCATCTCATCACTATCGCGACGCCACTTTCCACTCGTAGAATGCCTCCCGGTTCACTACATTTATCTTCTTGGGTGGATGGGCACCTTATTTGCGTATTTATTTGCCGGCGAGTTAAGTATCCTCCCCGGGTCCACATAAGGGCGAGGTTTGGGCCGCGTAGACCAATGTTTGTCCTTTTCACTTCGAGGCTTACCGGGCTGACGAGCGCCGCTCCCCACGGCTACTATACGCCCCTCGGGTCCGCCCCTCGTGCTTTTTACTCATGATCAGCTGAATTCTGAAGAAGATATGTCCTTTTCTCGAAGTTCGCACTAAATGCTGGCTGGGTATAGGAAAATGCTCTCTTTCTTTCGAAAGCCTATAACCTTCATCAGTTTGCTAGCTAGTTTCCTCTTCCTCGCCATCTCGTGGGTTCAAATCAAGATCTCGGCATACGCTATAGCGCTTCGGGTTGCTCTGACTTTCCTGAGATCCCGTGACGCCAACAAGCTGGGCAGAGCGCGATGTTTCCCGAGCGCCAAGCTCATAGGCGTCTGGTAGCGGTTACTCATCCCGGGCCGGGATAGCTGTTTCGCCGAAAGTATTAGGCCTGCCTCAATGGGTAGCAAAGAGTCTTCCGCCTTCCGGGTTTTATGGGCAGTTTCTTCGCCGCCGAGTCTTTTAAAAGTCGCTCAGCCCTCATAATGACATCTGGATGGCACTTCCCCCAAACACAAGCCGTACTACCGAGGCCAGTCCTCCCGGCTTGGTTGCCTTGCTGCACGCCCTACCGCCAAGTTAGTGGCGATAAGTGCTCAGACGCCACGTACTTGCCTTACTTTCCGAGTTTTCTCCGTGATGAGATCTTTTTATTCGCCCTTTTTTCTTTTGCGCCTCAGGAGCCTCCGTGGCTTTCCCTTTGTGTTCGACCGAGATCAGATTCCTCACGAAGCCTCAAAGTCAGACGGTTACAAGTAGGTAAATGACTCGAGTATTTAAGTCAAGCAAAGAGAGATTTATGGACTCTACTGGCCTTTAGACCGCATGATCACGTGAGCGTGCTATCACCGGGTTCCCCCCACGAACGGGAGCTCGCATCGAGGTCGCTGATACGGTGAGCCTTCTTGACGTGCAAATCACGGCGGGCGGACGCCGCCGCGTACTGGCCGCTTATTTATCGACGCTCAAGATTTGAAGTCGATTCTCCTTAGATACAGTCGGTGGGTCGCTTGGTCGAGTTGTGTTCATTTGTAGAGAGTAAGTCGCATGTGCCATCTTTCTCGGGCCGGTAGCAGCATCGCGGCTTCCTTTCGCTCTTAAAAGTTCACCGTGATCGCCGAGTCGTATGAAAGTGGGACTAAAAAGTGCCATTTCTTTTCTCCTGTACCATGATGTTGGACGCCAATACAGCCGATGTCCTCTCGGAAAGTTCATGATGTTTATCGCTATCCGCATGCCTTCGTGGAGTCGCCTTCCAAGATACAAAGATGCAGATTCGAGGCTACTGGGCAACAGCTCGTATTTACCCTACACCACAGCAGGCGTCGCCGGGCCGGTATACGGTACCGGCCGATTTAGATTCAATATTAATGAGGATCTTCACCGGTGGTCGCCTTCGAGAGTCTGCTGACACCGACGTGTCAGTTTCTCAAAAGGGCAGGCGGTAGTGACTGCCTGAGGCACAGCGCCTCTCGAGGAGGCGCGGTCCTCATATCAAGCCTCGTAGCTCGAAATCGGGGCGCTACGACGAGCATCTTCTCCACCATCCGGCAGGTAGACTCTCTTTCCCTCGACGCCGCATGCGCTTGGCCATGTTCTACCATCTTTGTTGGGCGAGGCTATCTCAAGCCTTCTACGCGAATGTCCTTGTCATCACGATTTAATACGTAGAATCTTCGTGATCGCCATACGACCTATATCTCGATCGCTTCTTCCATGGATTTAGCGGGAAGCGAAACCACAACCGATCGTGATTTAGCATTCTCGGCCGAGCGTGTCTCAACCTTCAAGGTATTCCTCGTTGTCCTCAGAGGGACATGTCGCACTCCGTGAAACGCACAAGGGATGCTCGGTCGCATCACGGGTAGTAAATCTGTCGCTTCTAAGGTTTCCTGTGAGTATGTCGCACCGAGCACTTCACCGTGTTCATCTTTCGCGGCTTCTCTAAGTCAAGAGCGATTTAGAGTTATAGATAGTCCCATCAAGGCTACGATTTGTACGGGCGGCAAAGATTTTATTATTTATACGCCCCGAATATAAAAACCCCTTTCGAGAAATCCTTCCCCGGTACAAAGAATATTTATCAAACGGTCAGTTCGACATTAGTCTAAGCATTTCCTACGTACGACGCCTACAATATGACTTCATTTCGAGCATGACTCGAGCTGACTGCTTCGAGTCTCGATTTCGATATATGTCCCTGATGTGCCCGGTACGGTGACTTTCTGCTGCTTGACTCAGATACGGTCCGAACCGCGCCGGAAAGCAACCTTGATCCCCGGCAGGGTCAGACATGGACTGATCGCTGTCTCGACTCGATCCCTCTGAGATCCGGCTGGGATTGGTGACTCGACCTCTCCTCGCTGATCGGGACAAGTAGCTACCGCGAATGACGCCCCTTTATTTGACTCGATGTCGGGCCGGCCGGACGCCACTTTGGATATGTCTCATGGCGGGACTCGACAAAACCTCATAGCCTTCCGGCTAGGTTCCTTCAAGAAGCAGGGCCGTGAAAGTGCCTTTCCTTGTATCTCGATCCTGGGATGTGTAATCGTGGGCTTCAGCATTGTTCCTACTCTTTCATTTAACTCGGGGTTTACGGGCATCCTTTATCACGCCTCGCTGATACCGGCCTATTTCCCTGTGATATTCCGCGCGCTTATTCACGTAGTGAGACAGTGACTTCAGCAGCCTTTGATCTCTCTCCTCGAATTTGATATACTGGCAGGGCCAGCCAGTTAAGCTTCGGGCAAATTGGGACTACCCACTTCTTGCTCTGGAGATTCCATTGTCATCCTTCTTGAGGGGTCGACGCCAGCGCAGTGGCGCTTCAATAAATTTTTAATCCTCTCGGATTGAAGCGTAACGTAGGCCGTTAAGTCAGTGTTTCCCGCAAATCGGGTTCTTATGAGACTTCTTTATGCGCTGAGACTCCGGATTGCCCGCCTTCTTTTCGGTAGCGGCCGACTCCTCTTTCGGGGGCGCTCAGTGTCCTCGACGCTGCCTTCCTCAATCTTCAAGTCCGACACATTCATATATTTCGCATGACTCGTCTCCAAGAAAAGTAGTCGGGCACCTATTTTCGAGGGTTTCGGGGTCACGATGAATGTGTATTTATCGAATTCCTATATTTTTACTTCATTAATTTAAGCTCCACATACTTCAAAAACCCTATTTTAGGTTTCCTTAAAATTAGGTTTATTTAATGTAAAACTCTAACTTTAACATAATATTTAGGTTCTGAAGTTCAGCTTCCATTATTTTCCCCACTTGAATTCTAAATTCGAGCTCGACAACCCCAATCAACACTGTAATCGCTATGATCGGTCGAAAATTCTAAATTTTAATTAATAACCAGAAAAGTCTAAATTTTTATTAATTAAAATTAATTAAAATTCCCCACTAATTTACAAATAAAGATTATCTTAATCGCATATATGCCATCCCTTTAAAAAATGGATTTAAGTTGCCTAGTTGCCCTTATTACCTGGCCCATATATGGTAAAAGCGCATAACCAAATCGATCGAAACCGAACCGAAAATAACCAAACTTCTTGGAACCGATCGCAACCGAACCGATTTAGGGCTCTTAGCTTTAATCAACTAATTTAGGTTCGACCTTGATATAATCGAACCGAACCTATTTTTAAATTTTATGTAGATTTCTCAATTTTCATTTATTATCCTTTTCAAGATCTTGTAGTATTTGCCCGTGTACATTTTAAGAAGTCATAATTTAGATTTAACTTTTGTTCATTATCGATATAACGGAATAAGGATATATATAAATCTTTCTAAAAACTAATAATATAGGAATATGGAGATACGTAAAAACATGGTGATTGTGATATCGAATGTGTAATGTAGATTGTATAATTAATCTTAAAAAGGAGTTCATCAAATTACATATCGCATCTAGTCTCGTAACTTAATTTCAATTCAAGATACTCAAACATTGTCTCAAAAATCAAACTTAACTCGAAACTAACCGAACTCGAACCGATTTAGGTTCGACCTTTGAAAGAACCGACGAAATAGGTTCGGTTCTAGTTTTGAGTCAAAACCAAACCGAACCGATCCGTGCACACCCCTAATTCTATATGAACTATGCAATTTGACCCTGGTCTATAAATAATGATATACAAGTAAAAAATATAATATTGGTATACAAGTAAAAAATATAATATTTTTTAATTATTGTGCTAAACTTTAAAATGAAAAAGTAGAAAAAAAAACGGAGGCAATTGGATACATTGAAAAAGCAAATTGTTGGATGATCTTTCAGGAATGGGCCGAGAGTATATTTTTTAAGTGGTCTACGTATATACTAATGGAATACTTCAAGGAGAAAGAGAAGTTTCATTGGATAACTTGCAACAACCTTGGATTTCAACACTAAGATTTTTTATATGAGACGATGGTGATAGGACAAGAAATCGGAATCTAGTCACTGTTGGATGAAAGGGGTCTAATACGTTTGCTAGTTGTGCTACACGATCAGTTGCTATTGTCTTTTGTCTCTTGTTTGCTCAAAATGGTATCATCCTTTTATTCTAAATGCATTCTATTGGCCTATTACATATCGTAATTCAAAGACTTATTCAGAATACTCATCACCCTGTTTAATATTTAATCATGTATGTCATCTAATTGTGATATGGTAATGAGTATCTTAGAAAATACGGAGTATTAGATATGGTACGAATTGATTTACTTTCCATAGATATCTTAATTTATCTTCTATATATGGAATGTGTATATTGATCACTATTGAATAATGGAAAATACAAAGAACACGATTCTTTCTTATATATTAATATCAGAGTAACATTTCACAATTTTTACAATTCTTAGGGTAATGATTTCTACAATTTATTTCTTAATTATGACATTTAATTGCTTTACTATTTTTCATACATTTTTAAATTAAAAATAAAGTTGGATCATTATTACTTATTGAAGTGTGAAAATCATTAATGTTCATTCTTTTAATTACTTAATGTCTTCTGGTCTTAAACTATCACAATTTTTTCATTTAAGGAATTAAACATTTGTACCATTCAAATTATCCTCTAAACCCAAAAAACATTTCAAACTGCCCTTACCGTTCACATTGGATGTTAAGGGGAAGGATGACTAAACAACCCGTATACCCAATTTTTTTTTTTTTTTTTTTAGTTTGGGGGGCCTAGTGTGTGTTGTAAGGGCAGGAGGAGTATGTTCCAAGACACAATGATTACACTAGGTCTTTGGGAAGCAGAAAGAGTTGGCGTGGAGAATTGCAATAGAGAAAAGAGAACAATATGGAAGAACGTGGGGGCTCTTGAATCTTGACTGAGGTGAAATAACAAAAGGCATAACCAAATAAAAGAAAAACATTAGCCCTTTTATCATGATCCCTACATAAATATCACATATACACATGCTCACTCCTGTGTCCTATTTCTGCTTTATGAATATTTTCTTTGGTCGGTCGACAATCTGTGTGTTTTTGTTCACTGTGCTTCGTGTTCATGTTTCACCTCAACTGATGTCCTGACATGCTTGTAATTATACATATTTGAACCATTTACAAAGCAACATGCATGAAAGTGATGAAACATTATATTGGGGTTGTATATTAGTTCCTTTTATTAGCTTGTTCACACGAATTAGTTTCTTTTACCCGATGTCTCCAATTCACAAATTAATTAGTAAAATCATTTTCCATCCAAACGCTTGATGTTAATAGTTAACTGTTCAATTCATTTAGGGCCAAATTATAGTACAATTTATACTATTATGGAGTGAATCGGTAATACTGCGGCCACTAAATAGTACCAAATAATTATAACTCGATCACATACTGAAACCAAACCCACAATTAATTCTTAAATTCTAAAATGAGAATCAACGAGGACTAACAACAAAACTACAATTTGATAATATTTATTGGGATTATTTTTACAATCTCATATACATCTTTCTCCAACTACAAGTATTTAAGAAGAAAATACAAATAGATCCAACATGAGAGAGCTAGGTATAGACAAATGTACTTTGTGAGTGAAAAAAATAGTGCCGTAAGAAGAAAGGAAAGGTGCTATAGTAGAGTTGCATACCTCTATATATGTTAGAGTGGAAGTGGGGGTGGGAAAGAGGAGCAGATTATGAGGGCCCAAAGAAAACTAAAAAGTTATTCAACAAGTTATTGTTACGTTGAGAAAGGGAAAGCTTAGTTGACATTAGGATAAAAGGGGCATCAACTTCATCACAAATTCACCAATTCATGCTTCCACAAAAGGCTTTGGCAAATCAAGACATAAAGAAAGTTTGCTTGTGAGTCATATATTTAGTCTCTTTCTCTCCATCACAATTCAATTCACATACCAAGAACTAAAACAAGGTCTGCCTTCCAATCTCTTTTATGTTTTTCTTCTCTTTTAACCCCTTTAGCTATAAGAATCATAAGCACAACTAAGTTTATTATCTCTTCCTTTATAATCTTCCCATCTTCTATGTGAAACAATAAGCCATGATTATGATTAAGCATAAAGCCCCAAAATGTTTCACTACTTTTGTTGTGCTCCAATATGAATATGTAAAGTAAGTGGATTTAGGATCAAGTGTAAAAATATATACTCCATACTTACGTGTGTATGACATAAAATATGAAAGAAAAAATTCAAGAAGATATATAGTTCTAATAAAGATCTTAATTGACAATAATCTTTTATTTTCTCAGGGGGCATTAATTCAAGAATTACAAATATTTGTTATTATCAACAACATACACCAAGAAGAGATCATGCATCAACCAAGTAGTCTTGATACATACATGTCAGCTAGCTCAATGGTTCCTCATCATGAAGTCTCACCAATCATACCATGGGCACTACCTTCATCAGTTCATCATCATGGCTTCAATCAGGTACATCAAATTGACCCTTTTCTCCTCCCTCCACCACCACCTCCATCATCATCATACGGCGGCTTTTTTCAATCGAAGACCACTCAGGGTTGGCAGTTTGATTATGAAGGAGCATCATCAGACCACCACTCTGGAGGTTCATTTCAGACAATTTTAGGTCAGGTTGTTCATCAATCTGAGGTGTTTCAGCTAACCTTGCCTTCGCCGATTTCCGTGAAGATGAGTGCTCAAGAAATCATGGATGCTAAAGCCCTTGCTGCTTCAAAGAGTCATAGTGAAGCTGAAAGGAGAAGGAGGGAGAGGATCAACAATCATCTTAATAAGCTACGAAGCATACTCCCCAACACCACTAAAGTAAGCACTAAATATATAATTAACTAATTACCCTTTTCACATTAAGAAGAACATAAGATTTTACTTGCACATACAATCCATATGATCATGTGAATAAAGTGACAAGGCTCTCTGATCTAAACCCTAGACATGCACATATGCCTCTTGTTTTCTCAATGGACTAATTATTTATTTGGAGAAATATTTTCACCATCTTCATTTAAAATAACAGATACCTATGTTTCTAATCGTATCTAATATATTGTGAAGTAGTAAATAATATTCGTATTTCACTCTTGAGTCAGATCAATTTGGAAATAGCCTTACTGTTATTACAAGGTATTTCTCTATAAGATTGTGTATTAACCGGTCTCTTACCTCGCTTAAATTAAGAAATTGATTAAGTAACTAATTATGCATTTTTAAAGAAAATAAACTACTGTAGTTCACACCTATAAGAATTAAACTTCCAAGATCCTTTCTTATGGAAGTTATATCTAGACAAAGATACTCAGAATATCAAGTACAAATCGTTTAACAATCTTTTACACGTTGAGTATCATGACAAGATTGATGGAGTATTATATGTCAGTTAATTAGTTGCTTGATTGAAAACATTTAATAGTCCTTTAGGTCATTTCAATTCGTTATCTTTGTGATTCTTTTGCTAGTACCAAGGCAATAGAAAAACAAGAAAGTATAAACAACCGAAAATATAATATGTCTCTTACATGATATGATAAAGAGAAACCACAAAGCAGTTGAAAAGCTTCTTATTGGAAAATTCTTGCCGGACTTTGCAGTCAAAGGTCATAGTAAAAGAGAATAATGAAGGAATGAAAGATATAAAGAGAAGAGACAAAGCAGCATTCTTGTCAGCATATATATATATCTAGCGCCACCCTCTAACTTCATCTATGATCAAAGCCTATATTTTACCAAAACCCTTTATTCAAAACTCATTCATTCTCTTCTTTTCACACATATATTTCCACATTTGATGAACTTTCTAGTACATCAATTATTTTTTTAATGTGGGTTTGTTTTGTTGGTTGTATTGAAATAAATTAAAATGTTTCATTACATTATTTATGCTTATTATTTATTATTTATTACCATACGAAGTAGTATGTATATATATATATTGACACGTTAGTTACGAGACCATTCGAAAATAACCTAATTGTTATTGAAGGGTATTAAGGCTGGGTACTATCCAATCCGATCCCCTTGCGTAGGTGGGATTTCTTCGGCAACATTAGGACATGTTAATGTTAATTATTGTTTGTTTTGAGGTTTTTAGACGGACAAAGCTTCATTGCTAGCAGAAGTGATACAACATGTGAAAGAGTTGAGAAGACAAACATCAATCATAGCAGAAACATGTGCAATTCCAACTGAGATTGATGAGTTGACTGTGGATAATGAAACATCTGATGAAGATGGTAAGTTTGTGATTAAAGCTTCATTGTGTTGTGAAGATAGGCCAGATCTTTTGCCTGACCTAATCAAGACTCTGAAAGCTCTCAAGCTAAGAACCCTCAAAGCAGAGATTACAACACTTGGAGGTAGAGTCAAGAATGTGTTGTTCATTACTAGTGAAGATGACTTTGACAATAATAATGGTGATGAAGATCAAGAACAGCATCTACAATATTGCATGGACTCCCATTCAAGAAGCCTTTAAAAGCAGTCAGTGGAGAAATCAAGTGGTGATGAATCTGCTGGAAATGTTAAGAGACAAAGAACCAACCTTAATATCCTTAATTAGCACATAAATAATCCCTTTAAATATCACATCTTAATTCAATCATTTTCTTTTTTTTCTCCCCATAGTTTATGCTAAAAAGGGTTTGCATCTGTGGTTTCTTGCTTGAGTGTGGTTTCTTTGTTTTTGGGTTCTTGTTTTTATTTTTGTTTTGGGTATTTTTCAAACTACATATTAATTACTTGGTGAGGTGGGGTATTTGAAATGGAGTGTGCAAAAGGGAATATAATGAGCTTGATAGTTTGAATATTGGGAGAAAAAACAAGGAACAAAAGATATTTTTCGTGAGAATGAGGACTTGTTTGATTTTGTTATGATCTGTAGCCTGCATTGCTGAGACCACATTTTGTTACCTAGTGAGTGATGCACTCATATTCTAAATCATATCGCTCTCATCATCAGTAAACATCTCTATCAATTCTCTCTATATTGGTCTTGACATCATAACAATTCCATCAGTCCCCACCACCACACTACTATTTGAGTATCCCCCACCCCCCTCCTACCAATTTGGAATAATGGTACAAGCAAAAGCTACAACTGAGTAAGGAATAAGGATTAGCTTCCAGCTCTATGGTGATGCAATGGAGAAAAGGAGATGGTTGACCTCTTGAGAAAAGCATGCAAGTTTCAGAGAATCAGAAGAGTTTGAGAAGGTTAGTTTGCTTGTGGGAGTGGGAATGTATATATATATAATTATATTATCCACTTTGGAGTATATTTATGTGGTTCTTGGACCTAGTTTGTCTCTACTGTTACTGTTATTGTACAATGTATTTCATATTTCATGGGGAGATCAGAATTTATGTCGATCAATGTTTTCTGGGTTGAAACTAATATACCAAATACTTGCACTTGTTATGTTATGTCTCTAGCTAGTGAGGCTAGCTTGCTCTTATAATTTATTCTAATTGATGTATATGTAATGGAAAGGAAAAAATTTATTATTTATTTAAGGTAAGATAAAATAAAAATTATTTATATTTTATACGCTTATCAACCGAAGCAGTCAATCGCTCAAACCACATCCCTAAAGTAGCTTTGTCGATTTACCCATGACGCTCATTGGCCGACTCGACTCAGCCGACAGAAATTTCTGCATTTGCAGCCCCATCGATTCAACTCGAGCCGAGCCGATTGCCTCGATTTTGATTCGATGTGAGCTCCACGGCTGAGCATGCGTGTCCCTCATTCACGGACTCGAGACCGGTCCTGATTTCGATATTGGCCCGCAGTTCTTGTTCTCAAGAACAAGTATCTCCCCGTGTCACCGGGTTGTAATCGACTGGATTCGGGTCTTTGACTCGACCGATCTACGTTGTACTCGATGAATTTCATCGAAGTGTCTTCGCAAGACTAAGCCCAAATAGTGAGCATAGGGATTTGTTACTTCACCTGCTACTTCGATTCAGGATGTTTCCTTACCGCAGATCGCCAGAAATTTCGCCAGATTGTCAGCGGGACTTTGTAGCTCGGTAGACTACCTTTTTAAAATGAACTTGATTCTGGGGATGTAACTACTTGTTAATAATGGGCTATAAGTGGAGCAATAAAAGAAGTCGAAGAACGACGCTGGCCAGACTACGCCAGCCTTTAATACCAGTTGTCAGAAATACGTACGCGACTTAGCCGAGATTTTGCCTCATTTTCAAGCCTTATACCAGACTACAAAATGTAATCTTTAAGAAATTGTCATAGTTAATTTAATGGAGATTTCAGCCTCACTTGATTTGATTTAAGCGTGAAGCAATCATATGCTTCTAAATTTTATACTATATCTAGCCCAATAAATTGCCGTCAGAATACATCGATGAAATGAGTATCCCACCCTCATTAATTTAATACTCCATCACCTTATACCTTTAACAACGATTCCTCGTTGACTCCGCAAATTATGTGGACTCCGAATATTCAGCTTGGTGAGTTTCCTAAATCTAGAACTCACTTAATTAAACTTCGAGGTTTTCAAGTGTTCATGCAAGATTTAGAATAATCAGTGCTTATAGCTTATTCCTCGAATATTCAAAGCGCAGAGATCTATATCGTATTTCATTTATTTTGCTTCTCGATTCGAGGAATTAATGCGATTTGCGCAAGAATCCTAGATTTCTAAAGCGCCTATTTAGACACCGAGAGCTTCACCACCTACGATATTTCCGGCCGCTGCTTAAAAGATCTAACTCAAAGAATTTAAGAGGCGCCTTCTATATTTTCTCGGATGTTTTTTTGTGTATTTTCCGAACGAATCGATGTGAATTTCGAAATTTGGGGGGGATATTTATAGTCTTCGGCTTTTCAACACTTGCTCTCGATTGCTGATTTAATTTCATGTGATCATGATCTTAAATCACAATTTTGAGGCAAAGATTCCCAACTGCCGATAGTTTAGGCATTAATTTCCCTTCAAGAAATTAACATGGGCGCCTCTATTTTCATGTAGAGAAAAAGGTTCAATCTTTTCTAGTCAAATTTATTACTTTCATATTGACTCGGACCTTGGAGCCTCGATTTTGAACCACATAACTTCCGGAGTCTCCATTTCGAACCCCGAAACTTTCAAGTTTTCTTCAAATTTAGCCTCCCTAGGCCGATTTCACCCAATAAAATTAGAATTTTAGCCTCGAACCCTAAATTTAATGAACTTTTAATTCGCTATTTTTCTCCGAAACCCTTGCTTGCATTTGTGATTTCACATTAAATTTTCGCCTCGACTGGCACTCTTGTGCCATGTGGTAATTTTAGTGATCTATTTCAATTAATTCGATTAAGTCATCTTAATCATTTTAATTAAAATTTAATAAATTTTCACTGCTTCATGCATTGCCCTCGAACCGGGTACATACGTATTAGGGGCGCCGTTCACCCATAAAAATATTTATTTTCCAAATTTAATGTAAGATATGATATTTCAAGGGTTTTTACCCCACAGTGTCGCTCCTTGACATCTAGTCTTTGACTTCATGGATGCATATTTGATCATTTACGGTCAGAATTTATTACTCATCTCGATCCGGTAACTAATGCTCCTCCGGGAGTGAGTCCGTAGCTCGGTGTTTAACCTTTTACCCCTCTGACTTGTTGGCTGCATTTTACTTGCTACACCGCGTCCGAGGTTATCATCTATGCCATTTGTACGCAAGCCAAGGATGATTACCTATTTAAGGGATTTCCATCGCGACGCTTTCATCATTTATCCCCAGTCAACTCCCCTCG
Source organism: Lithospermum erythrorhizon (assembly GCA_019722365.1). Lineage (NCBI taxonomy): Eukaryota > Viridiplantae > Streptophyta > Magnoliopsida > Boraginales > Boraginaceae > Lithospermum > Lithospermum erythrorhizon. The sequence continues at coordinate 215,084 of JADFUC010000461.1, forward strand.
ATCGACAGCCGGTCGACTCCATTTAAAGGGATTTATTGTGACACATTTCGGTGATGTCATTTATCCCTTAATTAAGTCTTTAGTCTTTGACTTTACGAAGACTTAATTATGTGGGATTTAATGCCAACTGTTGGGATCCCATTAATTTCTCAATTTATTGGAGAATTAATTATTCGGCCTGGCGTTACCACGATGATTACATGTTAAGACCCATTTAATTTCAATTTATCGAGAATTGTAATTTATCCGGCTCGATGTTACCATGGCCGCTAAAACCCATTTGCACTCTCAATTCTATTAGAGAAATAATTTTTTGTGAGGCGTATCAGCCTAATTTATATTGATCCGAATCCTTTCGAATGTGAGTCAATATATTCAAATATAAATTCTATTACATGTCGATATTTTAAGACGATTATCCTTAATCCTATGAATTTTCGAATTGACTAAACATCCTTTGATAATGCGGGAGTCAATACTGCTTGTATGTAGAGGTTTATTATGCTACTTTTCTCACCGGCTATGTGTGTTTGCTTGGCCAGCCGAGCCTCCTCGGTTTTATTCGTAAGCCGCGTTGCTCAAGATTGCCAAGATCACGAAGCAATGCCATGTGGTTACGGCACCCAGTTTTTCTTGCATCTACATGTGAGTTTTCCCGTATATCTCTCTTTCTAATACTCCCCTTCTATTTCCCTAGACATCCCCCTCAAGCCATTATCTTTTGTCGGATTGTGGTCTTATATGATGCTCTCAAGACATCACAATTAATGCATCGGATGGCCCCCTGCATGGCGGTATCATGGCAGGTGGCAAGGTTTATGCCCAAAGCATGCATGCACTATCTTGTAGCCCTTGTTTAGCGACCCGGAAGCCACTTTTATGCGACGAATTGCCTAGTCTTAGCTCGCCTAAATTGACGTGATTTTGTCAACCTTGCATCGCGCAGTATGTCATAGGATAAAGTTCAAACTAAGCAAGGGAACCCCTTATAACCCCTACTGCTTTCTCCGTGCGCTTGGTTATACTCCTGGCCTCATTCCCTGTCTTAGTGATATCAAAAGTTATAGGCCGCCGAGACATGGTCTTAAGCCAAGCAGGATTTTATCCCAGCCCATTGCATCCATTACTTTCCCCCGGCAAGCACTCCTCCTCATGCCTATAAGACTTAAGTTAAGTGAGCTTGCCCCTTCTGAGGCTCCCCGCTTTACTTTTTAAAGCACGGGAAAAAGGAAGGGTCTTCATGCCGAAGCGTTTGACCTTCTACCTTGGTTTCAATGTCTGCCTTCCAAGATAGAAGCGCCTTCCAACAAAGATTGGTGATGATAGGGATCCAAAAGCACAGGCGCCGAAAAGGACACTTCTCATCTTCATGGTCTAGCGGCTCTTATTCACAAGTCCCCCGAAAGTACCATTCCTTCTTTGGTTCTCGACAACGCCAGGCCAGACGTATCCTTTCTCCCTTGTGTCATAAGGAAGCATCTTCTTTTATTGACTACTTTTCCTCAGATAGTGGAAGTCATTTCATCTATCGCTAAATAGAGCATACCGATTGTTTGAGATTTGGGATCTCCCTCAATCTCTTTACTTCATTGAAGTAGCATCTTCATATCCGCCAGCCTCCCTCGTTTCGATTGCACAAGGAGCAAAAAGTGTCATTCTCTCGCATGTGAGCTTTTCTCTCCGGCTTCAAGGCGGTGTCTCAAGTGGAGCCACGAGATGGTATTGAAAGAGGAAGAGAGCCATTTTGAGACCTCGAGCTCCTCTCTCTCGCTATGGCTTAGACATGACAGTTGGCTGCCCGTGAAAGTCAGTAGAAGCCGTGTAAGGCGGTGGAGACGACAAGGGGCTCCCCATGGCTACTTTGCCCGATGATGCCTCCGAGACTCTCCGTAATCTTTCTCTAAGGTATCCCTTGAAGATCGACTTCCGAAAGCAAGCGAGTCAGAAGCGACAAGGAGGGCTCGAGCAGAGGTAGCCGAGCTGTAATCTCGCATTTCGTAGACCCACGTATCCAGATTAGTTATTGCGTCCGGCTATTTCCCAACTGGATCCTGAGACGTACCAACACCTCCGCATTGCACGACATCTAGAGAAGGAGATACAGATTTTAACAAGCCATCCGGCTAGACGCCTCGCCTCCCGGACTTAGAAGTCGCTGTATTGGCTTATCGTAGATTATCAGAAGTCAAGCTCTTTACTTCTTTTATACTTGTCTTTATTTCCTGCTTTTCTTTCAAGGTTTCGATGTAATTAGATTCTTGTGTGACTTTGTTCCACTTAGTGCATTTCCCTTTTGATAATTGTCTGGCCATTTACTCAGTTTTTATTATCATAAGTTTCTTTTGTTTGGCTATCTCTTAGCTCAATGCTTGCTAAGACAATGTGGAAATTATTTAAAGTTATCACTATTGATATATACCAAATCAGCCTTTAATGACTTAAGGGTCGTCTCCCTTGGGGGATGAGCCAAACGAAGTTCAACGGGTTTTATTAATGCTATCCTCGTATCGCATGAGGTTAAAGCGCCTTATTCTACGCCAAGAGGTCGGCGCTTATCCTCATGCTCAAGAGGCGACAGCTTATCCCTTCACGCCAGAGGTTGCCGAGTGTATTTAAGGATATTTGAACCCTCGGAAGCCTCGACTGCATGCGCATCTCACCCTTTGTTTTGATTTTGTCAAACTCTGGAAGTCTCAACCCATTAACCGCCATGAAGATAGGTATCGGTTGACTCTCTACGTGAAGCTGGGGTGTGCATTAGCCTTCTCGGCCGACACTGCTCCTGCCAGCTGCCTCCTCGCTTCATAACGCATTTATGGCAATCTCTTATACCACTTAAGAACTGTTTCAGAATGCTACTTGGTTTGTCCTTAAGTAGAGAGTAGCGTCCTGCCAGGTTTGCTTCATGTATTACGGGGCTGGCTGACCCCTAGTTCCTCTAGTTCTTATGTGAATAGTCCCATACGAGACTTCAGATCTCGCTCGTGATATTAGGCGTCCCGTCTTCGCCCTTTCCTACCGATACGCACGGGAAGCGCAGACATGAATTTTTCCTTCATCATTTCCCTGGCGATGTAATGGCATTTATGTGTCTGCTTCTAGCTAGAAGGTAGCCCCCTCAGATGATATATGTCTTCCTTACGGAATCTCGATCCTTCGCCCAAAGAGGGTATCGATGACTTTCAGCCCGCCATTATATGAGGCAAAAATTATTCCACAATGTTTGTTCGTGGATGTATCTCGTATAGTGATCATCTTGACACCACTTCGGTGAACTCGGCCCCTGGCTACTCATTTGGCCGGTCATTGCCCGAGTATTTCTAGAGGGTACGCCATGGCTATAGCGTTGAACTTCTAGAAGGTTCCTCTTACCTCCTCTAAGGAATATCCATGCTTAGGTGTACGTCTTTGAATTCACGCACTACTTCCGCTTGCATCTTTTCTTACCGAGCATGCACGGGAGATCGTGGGTCATAAACCTTCATTCATCAGCCTCTAAGGATGTACCTACTGATCGTAAGCGTGTCCTCATTTTACTTCTTCTATATTGAAACACGTTGCAGGCCTCTCTTCTTCTTTGGCACTTCTTCCATGGTTTCCAAGGCCGCCTCCCAAGTCTATCAAAGGCAATTTCTTTTGAATCGAGCTTACGCCTTTTACATTTGCCCCAACTCCAGTAAGACTCATGATTCTCTGGTTTTCTCGAGGGCAGTAGATCGCCTCAACCCGAGGAATACCGAGTGGTCGGCCCCCGATGCATTTTCCCTCCGCACCTTCCGCCTCGATATATATAGTGGTTTGCTACTCCTCCCCGACAGAAATACGCACTGGGGTTTTGGGGTATCGCTCAACCCTTTGTTGCTCCTTCTTGGACGTAATTCACAAGCTTCGGCCTCATCATGTTTTTCGTATCGCTCACTTACATTTTGTTACTTGTGATCTTCGGAGGTATTTGTCCCATGGCCAGTCCTTATCTAGTCATACCAAACCCTTAGTGAGGTCATACTTTTGGACCATAGTTCCATGCTCTATTTCGGTCCTTCTTGTGTTGGAAATCAACAGAATCATTCCCCTTTTTATTATGCCCGCCATGAAGTAATTATGTGACACCATTTACCGGTTAAGTTAAATGTGATTACCGGAACTTAGCGCTTCAATTTTAGTAATTGTATACTAATAGTTTCCGGGTTCTCATGATAATTTAAGTGGGCTATGAGCGATTGCTAGATCTTACTATTAATCACTATAATAATAGTAATTGGTCAATTATTATTATTATACAACTTACTATTATCCGAGCCTGTATGTCACACACATACAAATGTATTGATTAGATTATATTTTCATGTATGAAATTAAACTACATTGCTAAATTGAGAGTTGATTGTAATCAACTAATATTCTCACTGGGATTTTTTACATTGATAACGAAAATAGAAATCGGATGAACACGAATTAATTAATTAGTCAATCACCTAAATCTCATAGTTAGTTGAGCTCAAGTAGTACCTGTTAGTTAATATTAACAACTCGTTAGTATTTGATTTTACTTAACGGTTTAATTAAATTTAACGGCCATTAACTATTCTTTGGTTGTACTTTGTGCTGACATATACAATCAAACCTATTAGGCTCTTTTTCAACATAAGTTTTTTCTATTTTCATGAAACGCATGAAAACAAAGCCTCCACTTCTCCATATGGTCAAAATATCAAGCGGAAGAATGGTACCCTTCTCTTTGATTTTCATCCAAATCAACCCATGTTCTAGCAAACAATAAATGTAGGATTCAACCTCTCCTAGTGCGCAAATCAACTGTAGGCACTACATTTGAACGCTTCAACTGATGGAATTCAAAGGAGGCTTCGCGAAAGAATGTGTCGATAGACTTCCGCTGGCATCACTGTAAGTGATCTGTTATTCATATTGTTAATTATGTGTTTTAGATTAAATTTATATCATTTTCAGGATTCGGGATGTATGAATTTGGTGTTTATCACAAATGAAATTCATACTAGATTCTCTAAAGCTTGGCCCCAGAGCCCTTCCAAGTTTGATATATTTTGTCTAATTTGATTGTATTGCCGACATAGTCGTTAGTTAATTTTGATTATTTTCATGATTTATATATTCAATTGGCGAATATATAATATGAAAAAAATCAACTCATTTTGTATATATGTTTCACATGGCAATTTAATCATCATTTCATGTATCGATTGATGATTTGATGTTTATTTAATTATCATGAATTGGTGGATTAAAATGATTAATTTGGCATTTTAATTCGAGGTAGAATCATTTTCGATTTTATGCTGAGGTTTAGAAATTTTGTGAAAATTACTTAAATTAAGTCTGTAGCGTTTGACCCTTTCGAGGTTCATGCATTTGTTCCGCACTTTTTGAATTTTTTATACTCAAAAAATTGCTGAATTTCGGATTGTTTTCGGGGTTTAATCGAAAAAACTAGAAGTGTTTTTGATAAACTACCACTGGACGTGTTCAATAATGATATATTGTTGATGTTCAAGAAAATCCCAGAATTGTTTGAATTTGCTACCCACAATTAATCCTGAAAACCGGAATCGAATGACCGCTGTAATTCTGGGCCACCGAATCCTTGCACTCGTCCGGCTATAACTTCAAGGCCGAGGCCTCCGCTTTTGGTCATTGAAGTTCGTCGTTCCATTTTTAAAAACCCTAAATGTATTTTATGCAATTATTTTTGGTTTTAAAATTATTGGTAATTAATTTCGCTCTTTAAACAAAAAGAATCATAAATTTTGTCATTAAGATAATCAATATGTTATCTTGAATTCAAGATTAAATTTGATTATATTTCCCTTTTCATAATTATTTTCATTAATTGATAATTTTTGAAAACATGCTTTCTACGGTGACTTTTTAAATTTTAAATTTTGGAGTTAATTATTTGTAAGTAATTATTCCACGATGAAGTTTACGATAATTATTGTAATAATTATCATTAATCATGTGTGAATATATTTAAATTCAAAATTTACATTAATTGATAATTAATTGTAAAATAATGTGGGTAATTAATTAGTCAATTATAAACACATTTAATCTCTCATTTCATTTAATATATATGACATTAAGCGCATTTATTCGCTTTTAATATTTCGCTTCCATATATATCACAAGTGGAATCGAAAGGAGGTATTTAGATATGACCCAGTTTTTAATTTATTTATTTACAATCAAGGCATCGAAATGTCAGAAACTTAATTGCCGAGTCGCATTTCTTTTATTCTGTATTCATTTACCCACAAGCTTCAAAAAGTGTTGTGTTCAACTTGGGTTGTAGTGAAGAAGTATTTATCACAAGCAGACAAGATAACATATCCACAAGACGGCACTCGGGAGAACTCATGAAGTTTCAAGTGAGTTCGAAGAATACAAGGTTTACTTGTTAAGTTGTCAGAATAGGACTTATGTTATCATTTCACTGTTAAGCTGATGTGAATAGGTCCTAAAATCATATCTATATCTCCTAAATGTGTGTTATTTATTTTATTTTTCATGTTGTGCATGTTGCTCGAATATGTGTTAGCTAGTGCATGGTTAAATAAAGTTAAATAACATTAATCTCACCAATTAAAATTTAAGCAACGATCAAGCCAATTTTAAAGTCATGGAAATTCCTGGTTGCATTTTCTTGGTCCGGACACACTGCGGACGGCAAAAGCTGGCGCTTTTGCACTTAGATATGACAATGTATCATGTTGAAGCCGATTTCCACTAACGCTGCTGGGCTTCTTCGATGATCATTCCAAGTAATTTTTGGTTTGTACCTGGGTATGCTTAACCGGTTTGCTCCGAGATACAAAGTCGGTAGCATCTTTAGCTAGTATGCTAACGACACAAAGAAGTTATGTAGTTTCATATAATTGGTTGATACAACCTACTATTATAACTGATTCAAAATGTCAGAAAGTATTACAAATACTTAAGTATGTGACCTCGATACTCAGACATTTTGTGAGATTCAAGACGTGGGTATTATATTTACAAATTCATTTTGTAAATACGTATGGATTGTTTTTGAACTACATCAAGTTATTTTAAGTCGCATATTTCCTATTATGTTTGGCACATTAAGTTTACCTATTTTATTCACCATTCATCGGGCAAACTAAACGATGCATTTTATAACGTGAAATAAAATGTTTATGAGAAATCAATGACTTGTTGGAATAAAAGTTAAGTTAGCTAACGCGATCTCCTTCAACCATTTAGAACGTTGTATTATTAAAGATAAAAACTTAAATACCACAAACATTTAAGACTTGATTCAAATATGTTAGATACACGCATGAACTTCGTTCAAGTAAACAAAGTCAAGCACGATATTATCAAGGATAATTAATTTTGATTCAATCAAAAGGTGATGATGCTGGCAGCACAATATGTCATATTGTCTCTAGCCACCAAACAAGCTCTTTAAAATAATAAATAGCCTTTTGATCTCTTGAGAAAAACTATTGAAATGATCTTGATGCTGTGTATCTACATCAAGACATGCTGATCGTATTTAGTTTCTTTAACACGACGAACATTTCTGTTCATGAATCATGACGAAACAAAAGCTATGGTATGTAACCAAAATAAGCAGTTATTCATTCGCTCTCACCTCACTTGTGTACGCTTGAGCGAATATAGAACTATAAGTTGAAGTTAATGATTCGCCTTCAATATTTCGAACTTTAAAAAGCATGTAAAGAAGCGATTTTAAGTAACATTTAGGAATCAGTTATGGAGATTTGATTAAATCTCATATCTCAAATAATTTTGTTGTCAAAGTCGTAAAATGTTCAAGTCATCAAAGTTGTCGAGAACACTAGTTTTGACTCACATGATATAATCATGGATATTAGCCAAGCATAAATCTAAATCGGAAGACAAGATACAAAGAAAGTTATCGAGCTCTTGTGTAAATGATGTGCCATCACATTATAAGAAAGCACATGTGTTTTAAATCCTCCATGAAGCATGGGTTGGGATTCTAAACTATTTCTTTGCACTTGTAAGAGTAGAAAAGAATGTCATGTTTGACTTACACGCTTTCCATATCAGTGATCATTTAAGGAAACATTACCTACTTCCTTCTTTTAAAAAAGGAAAGTCTCTGAAACAACAAACGATCGGTCATCACTTCATGGACAAATGACCTCGAACTAATTCCCGAGCATAATCTTGAAAGATGAACCAAGCTCAACTCTTACTAATTTCAATGTGAGGTTCAAGAGTTCAATTAAGTTTGTATGTTTTACATACAAGTTAATTAAAAAGAGAACAAAGTTAATTGAGTATAATCTTGAAGCATAGAACTAAGCTCCACTTTACTAGACTTTAAGTGAGGTCTTCGCTAGTCTAAATTAAGTTTGTATGTTTGCCACACAAGTTAATGGAAGATTTGGAGTCATTGAAACGCATCGTGAAAGTTGATATGGTAAATGGAAAGGACCATATGAATACTATCAAGTTCGAGTCGAAGTATCATCAATATAAGTAGTATATCATCCCAAGAACGAGACATCATTCTAATCTTAAAAACGTACTTCTGTTAAGATACTTTATCGGTGAAATTGTGTTTAAATGAAGTTAAAACACAAATGGACGTAGATCTTTCACATATACCAAGATAGTTTCGGCCTAACCTTAGACGTGTCATTAGTCGAGCGATACAAGCAAAGACGTTTAACGGGTCAGACACAAAGAATGAAATAATTTCACATATTAAGGTTGCTGCCACCTTACCTTTAAATTAATTTATTCATATTCAATCGCGTAGACAACTCAAGAGTTGCGCTTGGGATAAACAAACTTTGAAACGCCTCAGATAGATACGTTAGTATTATGTCACCGTAGTAGACATAATTCTAACTCCATCCAAAGTTGATATTAAGTCATTTTGTACATAACCGTATGAAGCTTCAGATTTTTATTTCCATCCACTATAAGGTCGCAATTTATTGTACACATGTAGTCTTCATTATGAAGCAAAATAGTGGAAATAATGTGACTCGAATGCATTCAAGGGTTCAGAGGATATAACAAACCAAGATAGAACCCTTCGGTTATATCAACAAGGAGTATCCACCTTTGATGCATTTAAAGCTAAAATGTAGTGACAAATGACAACATGAATAAATATTACCCAATAAATGACTGAGTGGTTGGCTTAAATGAAACAAGATTTACGGTCAGTATAAAGCTCTACCTTATCTTCTAGGACGGTGATTCTGCGAGGTAGAAGCTCATACTATATTACTTAGATGCTTAATCATCAAGTAATAAATGGCTCTCTTTACAAATGAGCACCAAGTGAATGAGCCGCTTAATCATACATTTGCTGAAAACCAATATTAAACATATTCATCGTTGACTACGCCATGTTTTACTTCAAACTTCTTTATTGCTATTCCACAAGTCAGAATATGGTTCAAGCAAGTTATCCAAAGAATATTCCTAAGTAATGTGATCAGCGATGACGATACTTTTAATCTTGTTACTGAACCCACATCCCAAGCGAATGTAAAAGAAAGTTTCTATACTACTAGAATCTAAAGTTGTAAACTTAAGATCGAGTATATAACGGAGTTATATTCTTCACTTTCTGATACTTCCTTGACATTTGAAAATCAATAAGAATCAAGAGCGATTTAAGAACCTTGAGTTCCTTTAAAGCTGCTAGTGGGAGCCAGAATCGCATAAAAAAGTTTTATACCCTAAATATTGAAGAAATCTTCCTACAACCTTAAAGGGTATAGTATTAGATTTTGGGTACATTCAGAGCCCAAATACATATACGTGACACATGCTATGCATCGGGCCACATTATATATGTGAGCTTGCATGACATTTGCTTGTTAAGTTTAAGATGTCATAAAGCTCGAGGTGATTGAAATCTATAATAGATTAAATTCTATAAATAGATGTATTATCTTATCACAAGGCAAATCTCTTTCATTGTGAGGTCTAACTTACTAGTGGCCTCACATTAATGCATGTCACTATGACATAGTAATATGATTCACTGTGACGCTGGCCAGTTGCGCACTCACAACCATGACAGTAGCATGATTCCTGCAGATTGGAATTCTCAAGTTTTACTAAAGGTATTCACTTTATCTCGAATACTAGAAATCTCTTTAAGAGTAAATGTAAATATAGTCATAATGGAACGGATCAGCTTCTCGTTGATCTTCACTTCTGTAACTCGTGAATGTGATAGTAGCACAATAAAGCTAAATGGCTATGAAAAAAGCTATTAGTCAAGAATTTCTCCAGAATAGGACCGAAGCTCAGTATGCTCGGTGGTGAGCAAAACTAAAAGGAAATTTAACTCGTGATTACAACTTTGATCACTAACTGCTTATTGGGATAATGTTGTTAAAAATAGTCATGTATTTATTGCCATTGCATTTGCTTCTTTTAACACACTTCTAGTTGCGCGGTAAACCTACCCGAGCAACTTTATGAAATGGTTTAAACCCATTTTGATCATAGTCTTCGCATTGACTATGTCAGATAATCTTAGCTTCTCATCAATGATTCCTTGGTTAGAGAGACCGGCTCTTATTTAATATAAAGACGTCAAGTAAGTAGTATTTTGTGCGACGCATTGTAATTATGTTTCATATCAAGAAAAATGATCTAAGTTAGTCATGCAAACTTAAAGGATCCATGTAAGATTTTAAGACGATCTCGGAGTCGTTAGATCCTTCCTCGCGATTCAACCAAGTTTGGTTTTCACGAGCTTTATTTTATGGAACTTAACGTGGCAAAGTTCAAAATGGTTTTAGTCTATTCACTTCTCTCGAATAAGTTAAATAATTGAATTAAAACAAAGTTCCTCAGCATTTAATCGACGGTTAACTAAATCCACATGAATGCTGGATTCAATCATATAAGTTACCCATTATTTATTTTGCCATGTCATTGAAATATATAATATACATGTATCAGATCCCCGATGAAAGTGAAAAGTTAAACTCCTTAGGTTATTCATGATTTCTAGAGCAGGCAACATGAAATTGTTGATTACACCTCTTCAAGCCTACCATGTGTGACAAACAAAAGGCCTTTTTATGCCGGGGAGAAGTTGTGGCGATAAAGATATAAGGACAATATGTTTTTGATTATATCAAGACGGACACAAAGTAGCTGCTGTGATTGGATCAATACTTGGCCGCCGCCTGTGACTGGGAGTCGGTATATGATCAAAACGAATTCATAGGAAGTTATATGATATAAGGCAAGTTCTATGATATTTGTTGAATTTTAGGTTCGACAATTCTAGACTCAATATATATATAAATTGGCCCTGTGTTATACGAGTTTCAGATTGACTATTAACAAACGCCTACCTTAAGCTGGGATTATAACGGCAGAGCATGCTGTCACATGCCGAGTTATAACCCATATGCCGAGCATATCAGGAGTGGATTTATCCGCCCTGACAAGTATTCCTGTGCCTTCACACAATGAACATTGGAAGCCATGACGCCTGTTTAAATGCTTGGCTCGCCCACTTCAGTAAAGAAAGTTATGGGCGTTTTCATGACACACTTCTTATGGTTAGCCTACGACTAGAGACGTGATAAAGGAATTGCCCATGGCAATCGCCCAAGGGCAGCCGAGGTTGAAATCGTAATGAGAATCGATTCCCTTTTATTACGCCTTCGTCATGACAATCATGGTAATTCATTTACCGGGTCGCTGGAATGTGACATCGGAACTTAAGGTTCACCTTTAGTACTGTATATTACTAGTTTGGGTCTCCGAGTGATAATTTATGGGCTATGAGCGAGCTGCTGATCTTACTTTCATTAATCGCTATAATAATATTAATTAGTTTGTCATTAGTTGGCCATACAACTTACTATTATCTCGAGCCTGTATGCCACATACAAGGATCGCTTGATTATATTTCCAAGTGTACGAATTAAACTACATTTGTTAAATTGAGAGTTGATTGTAATCAACTTAATATTCTCAATTGGGATTTCATGAATAACCCAATTTACCTCAATTAGTCAATCAATTAATTCGGAGAAGTTAGTCAGGAAATGTTAGTAACTGTTGAATACATAACAACTTGTTAGTATTTGATTTTACTTAATCTAAGTTTAATTAAATTTAACTCATCGGCCTAATAATCAGCCTGGGTTGGCTCTCTTAGGCTCGAGACATATACTTAAACCCACAGTTTTCAACATAAGTTTTCATTTTGAAATCTAAAGAAAACAAAGCCTCCACTTCCTCCATATGGTCGGTATATCATGGAAGAATTGTTCCTTCCTCTCTTGATTTTCATCCAAATCAACTCCATGTTCTGAAGCAAACACAAATGTAGATTCAACCTCCTCATGCAAGAACCAACTAGCAGTACACTGTAAGTTCATTTGGAACGGTGGGAAATCAAAAAGGAGTCGTGGAAAGTTAACTGCCGAGAGGCTTCACCGCATCACCCAAGTGTTCCGTTATTCAATTTCGTTAATTATGTGTTTTGTGATTTAAATTTATATCATTTCTGAGATCCCGGATGCATGAATTTGGTGCTTCTCTTATCACAAAGTCAGAAAATTCATACCTAGATTCTAACATCTTCAGTGTCACAAAAACCCTATGACGCTGCCACCACCTTTTCGCCAAAAGCAGTGGGTGCAGTCCGTTTCCGAATGCTTTCAATTTAGGGTCTTCCTCTCAGCCAGAGAGCCGGTGATGCTGAAAAGTTGGAGATTATCAGCGCTTTTAGCCCTCGCCCGGCCGTCAGGCTCTTCTTTCTTGTATTTCATGGCTAGTAGTCGTGACTTTTCTACCGCAATGAGCTTCGCTCACCTTGAATCAAGCTTTTCTCCATCCCATTTTGGTAAGAGCCAAACATCATGTAAGTAGCAGGGACAAAGATACTGGCCATGATCCAAGTGTCTCTCAATACAAGATATTATATGTAATCTTCGGCTAAGTTGAAGTGAGCATAAACCAAGATAGTGGGTTTCCAATCTCCCTGTCGGGCTGTAGACTTTACTTTTCCTGGTTCCTGCCGCCTCCCTCGCCTATTAAAACCTTGAAATAGATACGCGGATCAAGTTATAAGTCTTCAGCCAGCTAGCTTAAATGTCCTGAGCCGTAGGATGTTTACACTCCATCCTCCATCTACCAAAGATTCCTGGGCCGATCCGACTTTCTGCTTACATATCATGCATACATATAAAAGTGGTCATATGAAAATGCCATCTTCCCCAGTCTTCACAAAGAATGCATTGTGAAAGTCTCAGAGATTTACTCAAGCTGGGTATCGCTACCCCTTTAATGCATCTGCCGGTAGTTTAGTTGTTTGTCAACTTCAACGTGATACTGGCATGCTCTCTTAGCTCCCTTTATCAGTCCCAGTAGCTCAGCACATTACTTTCCTGTAATTTTAGCCAAGTTCTCCTCCCAAAATTCCTTTGTACTTTGACCCCAGCCAATGACGGTTGTTTTATGCTGCGGTCAAAGAGACTGCCCTCTTCATTTGTTATTGCACCATTTCATGATCCATTATCATTTGAATATGAACATTTTCAACGGATGCCCCCAGATCCTGCTTATACTTGCAAAAAGTTTGGCTCAGATTTATTTTGTCTCCCCATCGGGTCTCTTTGATTCCTGGAGCTCCCATGAAGCCACAAGAGAGTCAGAAACTAAGTAGAACGCCGTAATTCGTGAAAGGATAGTCCTTCTCTTTTCCATGCCCAGTCCTCCATCGACTTCTTAGTTCCTCGAACAGAACTCGGTCGTTTTGTAGCTGCATGCCTTTTCACTCCTCGAAGCTTCTCTTGGCTTCCTGGCTCATATTTGGCCTTCTAATAAGAGGTCGCATGAAATGTAGTGGGGATGTTCCCTTTGTTTGCAATAATGCTGAAAGCACCAGTATCATGAGCTCTTGTTGCTGGGACAAGCCGGTTGTTCTGAATTGCTCTCACATAATACTACAAGTCCCGCATACGCTTGCATAATAATATGCTAATGGCTGGCGACTCTACTTATTTTTGCATTTCAAGTCTTACTTTCTTCTTACCCGGTTGACAAGCTTGTAATAATCGGCTCTCATTTTCAGGTTTTAAAAATAGCTCCACGATGCTAACTATCCTCTTTCGTACCAAAGTTAAAAAAGGTCGAGAAACTCGCCTGGGCCGAGCCTAATCGGCCACCCGAGGCAAGCCCAAGTTGCGTACCAACTTATTCCTTTAAGAAAGTGAACGAATCGCTGGAATTATTTCATCCTTCGCCTCCCAAAGATTAAGCCGCAAGCCCCAACAAACAAAGTGGGTTATATGTTGTTTGGGGTTCCCAGCCTAATAAATGTTGGAACTGGGCGGCCAGCCTCTTTGTAAGCATTTTCAAATGGGTCTATACGGGAGGCAGTGGCTTCAGATAGGTATATGAAGGTGACTCCCGATCTTCATGACCTTTTATTGCCCCCAAGATATACCCTTCTCAAATTTCGGTAATATTGAATCATTCCATCTTTTGGAATGATAAAGAGTTTCTACTGTGATTCTCGCTGTCCTCAAAGCGATTAACCCGAGGTAATACATGGTAGGGAATAGACGGGACGTCCCATCTCGCTTCAAAGGTCGAGGCGCCTCCATTTGTTTTAGAGCACTTTTGGTCGCTCTTGCTCTATGCTCTTGATCAGCCTATTTTCCCGACATCCGAGCGAAAGAGTCATCTCGTGTTACATCTCAGAACAAGTTTTCTACATCATCCCTCGTTAGTGCAAATGCCCATCCGCTTCTAAGGAGTGTAATAATACTAGTCATCATTTCTCGGTGTTAGGAAATCGCAGAGCCGTATATGAACAAGACCCGTGGATTGGTAATCCCCTGTGGTAGGTATACTGGCTCAGAACCACAACGCTTGAGTTCTCGACGTCATTCGTCAAGTCCTCGATTTGTTAAGAAGGTTCCTCAACCGGCATTAGGCTCGGGTTGTTCTCTGTTGTGACTTGTTCTCGGGCTTCTAAACTCCTGGTAAATAAGCCAGCCACAGAGACTTCAAGAGGGTCACAGGACATCCCGATCGGGTTCACAGATTTAATGACTGCCTGACGCCAATTCTTCTCCCTCAGTATCATTTGATACATGAAGAGAGTTAAGACAAAACCTCTGAAACATCTCGAGTTAAGAGTCAATGTAAGGGAAATGATAGTCCAACTGGGCGCCATTTAATTATAAATGCGAATTTTTATTATTTTATTTATGGTTATAAAATAAAACCACCTGTAGTGGAAAATTTCTCATCAGATGCCAGATGTTTATCAAATCGAAAAGGTTCGATTGTCTAAAGTATGGATCTCAAGCTTTTCCCCTCGATGATTTTGGGTGAGATGTCTCGCTAATTTTTGACTAGCTCTGGAGAGAAATGTACGAGCCTGGATTGATTTGGAGCTTGACTTGTCTTGATTCTGATTTGGATACGAGCCTTTCCCATGAGCTTAATATCCGTGGGTCTGTGCCTCAGCCTGACTTGGCACCTGGCTGGGACTCTCGATTATTGGTCCGAGCCCGTGTTTCCTAGCGTGATATTCCCGTGTTACTTGTACTAGACTGATCTTTGGTCTTTGACTTGATCTCCGGCCCATGTTAGACTTGATTGACTTACCGCAAAGCGTCTCAGCTGGCCCTCGGATTTCCTTGCTTAGCTTCACCTCAAGTGCTGGGAATTTTAAAGGATGTTTCCTCAAATAGGATTGTGTAGTTGTGTTACTGCTTGTGACGAGTATCTGTGGCTACTGTCATGATTGTACTGCAGACTACCTTAGTGGGACTTTATCGGGATAGAACCCCCCAACACGTGGCTGTATGGAGCGATAGCAACAAGTTGTCAAGCAATGTACGCTTCTTGCTCGTACTCAACCCAGATTAGAGCCAAGGTCGCGGTGATGCAGATGGACGCAGTGATTCGCCACTTCAAGGTTATAGCTTATACAAATGGCCTTAGCAGCCTGTCGATGTAGACTTAGTGATATTTTACCTCACTGATTTGATTTAAGCCAAGGCTAATTATACGCTTCTAACTTAAGTACTATATCGCCTTTAACAAATTGCTGTCATATTTATCAAAGATGAAATATCCAACCTGGTTGATGCATTAATCGGACAAATGTATACGGCCTTAACAACGTATTTCCCCGTCTCGACCTAAAGTATAGATCGAATATCTCGTTGTATTTTTCTGAACCTAGAACTCTCGATGAATTAAACTCGAGGTTTTATGTTGTTCATGCAGATTTGTAACACCCAAAAGCTTATTAGCTATTCCCCGAATATTCAAAGCGCTATGAGATCTATATCGATTCTTATCGATTTTGCTTCTCGATTAAGTGAATTATCGTGATTTCAAGCAAAGAATCCCAGATTAAATTTATTTAGACAATAATCTGGAGGTGTTTTCCACCCACCCATGACATTTCCGGTGTCAAGATCTAACTCGAAGAATTTATGCTGCCCTATAATTTCTTGATGTGTATTTTCTAAACCAAGAATTTATGTAAATTTTAAATTCAGTGGGGGCATTAACAGTCTTCTCGCCTTTGAATATCATTTCCGACGGCTGATGAGCCAGTGGATCATGATCTTTCTTAACTGTTGAATTGAGGTGATTCAAAATCGTTTGATATTTAGGGCATTACTCTCTCTTCAAGAAATCAATATGCCCTATTTTCATTTTAGAAAAAGAAGGTTTCATTTTTTTTCTTAGGTCAAATATATTTTCATATTGACCCCGGACTATTTGGGCCTTGATTTCGGAAACCACATAACTTCGAGTCTCCATTAACCCCAAAATTTCGAAGCTAATTTAAATGGCACGATTTTCACCCAATAAAATTAATTTTTATCCTCTAACCCTAAATTTAATGCAACTTTTAATTCGGGGTTTGAGTTTTCCCGGAAACCCTTGTTGTACGAGGTTTCGCCATTAAATTTTTTGTTCGACAGAACCCTAGCCACGTGTAATTTTTAAAGGACTTACTTTAATTAATTTGATTCCTTTAGCATAAGTCAATTTGTTATCATCGTAAAAAGTGGAGTTTGTTGAACAATGATTCCATTCAAACCTATTTTTGAAGATAAATAAATCTTCGTTTAATCAATTCAATCCCGGCTGAAAGTGAACATGTATTCGTGCTTATTCCTAAATAAGTTCAAGTGCTAAAATTGTCGATCGGGAAGCCGAGGCTCATTGATTTCCAGTCAAACAAACGCCAAAGCCTTCGGGCGTGAGCCTGGTTCTTCTTTCATAAGGGTTGTATGGTACCCCTTTAAGTATTTTGTCGCTTTTAAATTTGTGAGTATAGACTTTTGCCATTTAAACTTAATTGTTTGAAAAACGGCGGTCCTTAGTCAAATCTTAAGTATGACATTCATAAGTTAAGTCTCGCATAAATGATCAGGTGTGGGCATTTCGCTTCTTCGAATTAGCTTGAAACGACCGCTATTTTGGAATTGACACTATGAACCATCGAGACTTCTTCGAGAGGTCTCAAGGTCACGGCTTATCGGCATCTCCCCTGAGACCCCCTGCCCCGGAGCAGGTCCCGATGTGATCGAGACCCCTGACCTCTCGATAAGGTCTACACAGCCAAGCTGAGTACTGCCCCTCGGTCCAGAGGGCCTACCTGAGACCCCCCCGGTCTCGATGTCTATGCAACTTTCACCAAAATTTGTGCACTATATAAGCCCCCTCTCTTTCAAAAACCTAAAGAACTTTGCAACTATTTGAAACTCCCCAATTTCGAGCATTTATTTTGGATAAGCAAAGGCAAAAGTCATAACTCTCACATTTATCATCGCATAATCTTTATTGAGAGTTTCCTAGCTTCGCGTGACAATTCATTCTTTCTCAAACATTTATCGTTTTGAGCTTTTAAATCCCATGGGAAATATAGGGTTACTTCATTCTAGGTCGAGTAGTACCAAATCCTAAGAGCGTGTTCGGGTTCCCAATCTAGGTTGATTGGGAGTCAAACTCAGCGGTAGCTCGGGTCATTTAGTTGTAGGCTAAGTGTTCGATAATAAAGCTTCGAGAGAAGCTGCTAAGCCATTGCAGTAATCAAACATTTCTTCAAGCGCTAGTTATCTTTGCCAAAATCCCTCGAGGTCGAAAGTCGACGGTCGAAAGCAAGTGAACCGAAGCTCGAAGTAATATCTGTGGTATCAGATTTCTTCTTCCTTACTTTACTTTAAGTCATCATTATATTATTGGCCAATCATCTTGTTGTTTTATTGTTGACTAATCATTTCGAGCTTAGGTTATCGGGTTATCACATTAGAACATACTTATTATTTTTAGACTCAAAGATTGTTAAATTAAAAACTCAAAAGTGAATAATTAACGTAAACCTATTCACCCCCCTCTAAGGTTGAATCTAGGCTACCGGGGCCAGACCAAAAACAAAGTAAGACTAGTGGGCACAAGGCTATCTACAAGTGGAAGGTGTAGACTTTGGAGGAAATTTGCTCATGTTTCCAAAGGGAGGCCATACGACTTCTCTCAGAAATTGCATTTAATGCAAGTTTAAATTGTATCGATGGACGCCAAGAGTGCTCCTAAATGGTGTTGTTGAAGAAGAAGTCTATGTGGAACAAGATAAGTGGATTCACAACGACGATGTCCCCAACATGTGTACCCGACCGAAGAGCACTATACGTGTCTCAAGCAAGCTCCTCTAGCCCCTGATTTACTCACCAAATATCTATTGATGAAAGGATATACAAGAGGAGGGACCGATAAGACCCTGTTTATCAAGCATGAAAAAGAAGTTTGATAGCTCTTGGCCAAAGTCTATGTTGATGATATAATCTGGAGGAACGCCCATCAATTCAAATAAGTAGAATAACAATTTTGTTCAACAAATAGAATCGGAGTTCAAAATGAGTACGGTAGGAGAGTTGAATTATTTTCTTGATTTCATGTCAAGTGTATTTAAGGATGGCATCTTTATATCTCAAACGAATATACCAAGAATCTTGTGAAAAATTTGGACTTTAAAAAATACCAAGTCGTAAGGAGGACACCACCGTAACTTATGAAAGTCAAGAAAGATGTCGATGGAAGTTCAGTGGACATAAGCAATTATTGAGTATGATAGGGAGTTTGTTATATCTCACGCCAAGTTCGCCCCGACATTTCATCACTCAAAGTGGAGTATGTGCTCAAGCTAAGAAAATCCCAAAGAAATTATATTTGAACCAAGCCAAAAAGAATCATCAACATAAATGGTACGCCGAATCCGTCACGGATTATTTTATGCCTTTGATACTAATGGTTCATTGGTAGATAATGGATGCCGATTCGCGGAAATACAAGATGAAGAAAGACTTTGCGGGATGTTTCTTTTGGGAAATAATTCAATATCCCGTTTAGCAAAAAGAAAACCTGCGGAAAGCCTCTCAACGGCCGAAAGCCGAATATATAGTAGCGGTGTAGTAGTCGTACTCAACTCTCATGGATAAAGTAGATGCTTCGAGGAGTATAACGTGGCGTCAAAAATGCTATGATCTTTGTATTGCGATAATATGAGTGCTATCAATATATTATCAAAAAAACTCGGCCCAAATATACGAAATCTCAAACATATCGATATATCGTGCACATTTTATACGAGAATCGCAAGACAAGCGATGTCACTGAATACGCAGGCTGCACAAAACAACTTCGCATATTTTTACCAAGGCCTCGATGCAAAAACTCATAGGTTTGAATCCTTGAGATCATCTCTGATCGCTAAGTGTCGCTGATCAACAGCAATTAAAGCAAAGAGTTGCAAAGACTTGGTGCTGCAATGCTGTCGCAATAGGTGCGGCGAGAACACGGGTTCTCGCCAGGTTAAGTCAAGCAAGGTTTCAGCGTATGTGCAAGAACTGTGGAGTCAACCATGTCGAAGTTATGAATTGGCGGGAAAAAGAAAAAGAGCCAAGCCACGACTCGTACATGACGTTATTGGCTATTTAATACAAGTATCTTTGTCCAAATATCTCACATTTCCATTTAAACACTTACCATAAACAATCTTTTCAATAATTAAAAATCGCCATTAAACCTCTTCCTATTCCATATTACTTTGTTCATAAATCATCCTTTAAAGGCCTCAATTTACTGTTCTCCTCAACAAAAATTCTCTTAATTACATTAGTCACACTTTGCTAAAAACGCTATCGTAAGTATGGGCGAAGACACGCCGAGGTTTGAATACTTCCGGGAAGGCCACCAAAGGGAAGAAGAAGGGTACAGAACCTAGAGATGAATCATGCATAGAGATTGAACCCTCTATTGTAAACAAGAAGCGGACCGCGAAAAAAGTCGAGACCAAAAACTCAAACCCCTCGAAGAACACGCCAGCAAGAGGCTATTCTCGAGTCCAATGCCCGAGAGCATTCTCCTAAGTGGTTATTTTCATACAAATTCTCAAGCAGATCTGAAATTAGCTGAACAATTATCTCGCCATGGGTTGATTACACAAATGCGCGGGAACTAGATTACCTCTAGGTTAAATGACACTCAAAATGCAGATGACGATGTAGAGTGGTAAGTCTATAATCGAAATTAATGATGGCTAGAATGCGAGTATGGTTGGAGGAGCCAATTGTTGAAGATAGAGTCCTTGACTCTTCAGAGCGTTGCGACGCTTAAAACTACAAGTCCGGACAAAGTTCATCGCCTGCCGCCTCATAATTACAAAGTAACCATCTACCGTTAATGAATCAGGAAGATGATGTTTATCAAGTGGGGTCTCTACGGCGAACCTACGCCGCGGCGGTACCGATCATGCCGCGGGAGTATGTGGTACTGTATGTTTAGAAATGGACCAAGCACTCGAAAGCTTTGAAACAATGAAAAGCAATCCAAGTTGTCAAAACCACTTTCAATGACACTGCCTGCATGATCTCAAAGACATCTCGGATGCCGGGAGGTACGCCCTCCGACATACCAAGAGTTAGTGCCACAAAGCCTACGATCAAGAGGTTTTCATGCTGGGATTTATGCTCAAGCGTGGTACTAACACCTTGGATTTAATATCAGGTTCTCCTCTCTCCGGAAACAAAGAAATCCAAGAAGAGGAAAACTGAAGAAAATAAGAGGCCGGTCCTTCCGAGCCAAAATTGTCAAAAAGAAGCAGTAAAGTCGCTAAGGCTGTAAGCGTCGAGAAAAGGGCAAGAAAAGTCGCTGTCGAAAGCACAAAGTATCGCCGAAATACGCAACTACGTAGAAAGAGTCAAGAGATTGTTGCCAAGGAAAACCGAGGAGATACCACCTGTCATGCACACATCTGTCGATGACGAATTTGGTCCGCTCGAATAAGAACAACAAGCCAACGACATCCTCATTTAAGACTTAGATGACGTAAGCATCTGTCGGGCCAGAATGAGCATGAGGGAAAGCGCAAAGTGGCAAACTCGATAAATGAAAAATGTAACTAGAATTGGGAATCAAGAATTCGAAGAATTCCAGCCGATGTTCCTACAAACAACGTGGTTCTCAACTCTCAAGCGAATGGGTGCGTGGAAGTTTGTATCCAACCGACGAGTAGTCAGCCGGTGGTTATTGCCCAAATCGACCAGGCTAACTCCAACATCATGGGAATTCTTGCGAGGCCGGAGTCAGGCCACCGGTGGAGGCGTTAGCCCCTACTATCCGGTTAGTCCAGCGCTCATATGAAATACGTCCGCCACATCGATGACACTGCCACCCCCTCATCATCACAGCGTAACCTTTCGCAATCATACCTTTGATTTTTCTCCCCGTCGATAAATGATCACTTCAGCCACCAAACGGAGCGTGCACCGGGTAATTGGTATCGGGAGATATAAATAAAAGTCAAGCAATCGGCCGGGCCTAAGCCGAGCGCGGCCTCGGCTGCGGCCGCCATCTTCCCAAGTTGAAAGTGTGAAGTACGCCGTGGCCGCATAAGGAGTTTAATCGATTCCCACTCACCATAACACCAAATGCCTCAAGCATCAAGTTTTTTGGTATACGGTCACCTGGGGTTTCATATGGGAAAAGTGCTTCTTGGATCAAATCACTCAACATGCCACTTCGTATGTCAGTTAAAGCCAATCCCATATCCAAAAATGATCTGCAACATTCTTCTCGAGCCACAAAGACAATGATATTTCTTGACATCCGACGACAAGCCAGTGGAGTTAACCAGAGAGTCAATACAAATTTCATCTACCTCTAGATCGATGGAAGGAACTCATGTGGCCGATGTACCTCTGGGACCTCAGACTGAAAAAGACACCTCCACCACTTACACTGATGGCACGGTGCAGCTATTGAAGGAGGAGATTAGGTATTTGAATCCTGGCGATTCAGACGAAATAAGTGGCTCAGAAAGTCATGCCAGAGGCAAAACCGCAGTAATCGGATCGCGAGATCATGCTGGGTGTTGACGCATCATTCTCAAGCCTCGATCGTGTTTGTCCGTAATTTTAACTAGTGTCCTTTGTCTATGTTTTTGGGACAACAGGGGAGATGTCCGCATGTAGAAACCTTGGGAGAGTTATTTTATTGTTCTAGTTATATGTTCCTTTTTTTTTTTGGATGTATGGTATGCCGCCCATATGTGGCTTAGTTTCTGGCTTTTATATTGACATTCTATTTTGGCCACTGCCCAACACTATTGTATTGACAGCTGGATCGTATTCAGGTTCAGATAGAATCCATCTTGCTTTTGTTGATTAACGGGTATTACGCCGCTGCTTTCTACTGCGATATTTACGCCTTCGATTTGTGGGTATATACGCCAACCGACGATGTGGTTCTTAAGAATATTTGTCGCGAAAAACTTTTCCCAAAGGGGAGTTTGTTAGTGCATTATAGTTGGCCAAGCGTTTCACTAGCCACACCAACCGCCCTTCGATTGCATGGGAGCACTATTCAAGAGCCGACAGGATCTTTCACGCGGGATTATGTTTCCATAATTGAAGAGGATCTCGGAGGATCCTAGAAGATACGATTTGGTGAAGCTTATGGGCATGACTTGTAGATCAAGTAACAGAAGATACACGTCTAAAAATAAATAAAGTATATTGACCGAAGCATTTATTAATTGTAAGAAGGAAAGGATTCATTTATCATGTACAAGATGGAAGTTTTCGTTTATAGCAATATTTCGCTTATAAACGCTGTACGTGCTTGCCACTCATTATGGCTTCATTTGCGCATTTAAGAGGTATGCGAAAACAAGAGTGTATTCTCGCTTATTGTATTGAAGCATAGAGCTTTTTGTGTGAGAGTTAGAGTGTAGGAGCTTCCAATGTACGGAGTATTACTATAAACTCCTTTAGTTATCAGACACAACCGTCTGGACACCTCGGGTTACAATATTTTATTCTTACGAAGATCATCAGAAGTTTTTACTTACTAGATAGTAGTGCATAGTCAAGGATAGCGTGTTATAGTTAGGGGGACTGAATTTATACATTCCGATTGAGTAGAATAGTGGGCGGGAGAACGGGAGCATTCTGAAAGTAAAAGACTGCTTGTAATTTTGATCATATCAAATGCTTCATTAGGCACCGCCTCCTGCATTTAGGTGCCGCTGCTTTTTAGCACTCGAACTGCTATCAAACTGTGTTTTTTATTTTGATGTTGCTTTACTCTATTACGCTTGTTGATGGTCATTGAGTCATTGACAAATTGTCCTGTAACATTGTCTTCAAGGAGTAAGCCAAGGCCACCTCACTCTTCTTCTTCAATTTCTCCTCTATCTCTCAAGCTTTGACCTCAAATTTTTGGAGAGCTTTCTCATCGCCCTCTACGTCAACGCAAAAAAGGTCCGCCGATCTTGTTGAATATTTCGGGAGACGCCTGTGCTGACTTTCATTGACTTCTCAGATTTCAAATTTTATTGCTCCAATCGGGATTCTCGGGTCCTAAATTAGTTATTCTCGAGTCGAAAAGTACGTGTTTGATGTGGAATTTCGGACGCTTTTTAGGGCTGTTGACCTTTTGAAATTTTTGCTGACTTTGTTTTTATGAGATATTATTGAATATAATTATTATCTAGGCTTAGCATTATAGTATGTTATGACACACGATATTCGGGGTAGAAAGTGTCATATAGTCGAGTTGACTTCGAGTTGATTTTGGGTTGAGTTTTTCTAAAATGGCTGATAGTATAAATATGTTATTGGACCGTTATTGTAATTGTTTGAGGTGAAATTATGAGTTATAAGTTATCGAGGAATATATGTTTAAAATTAATTTAGTAGATTTTGAAGGGTGTGGACTTCTCAGATTGTAGGTTGTTAGAAAATGAAGCTTAATTAATTGGAAAATTTGAAATTTGGGTTGATTGAAATTGGCTTTTAAATGCTAAGAATCGATAAAGCGATCGCCGACTATGGGATTTAGTCCAGGTAGTGAAATTCGTCATCGTAGTCATATTGAAACATACTACCAATCTATATGTAAGTTGTCAATTGTAATTAAAATTCCGGCCAGTTTAATTTAATTGTGATAAGGGTTGAAATTGTTGGCGAAGTGGTAATTATACTCTTCGATGTTCTCGCTGCACTGAACGCTGGAAAAGCGCTGATCGACATCAAGCTGGGCTCTAAAGCGTACTAGCTAAGTGGAGATTTATCACTCGCTTGTTACCTTATTTATGTTTGAGTGACGTGCTTCAGGGTAAATTGATCAGGATCGTGCATTTGTAAGTTATAAACTTATCGTGGGTATAGTTGTGAAATTGTGAAATTTGACTTGTATGGTGGTCGTTGTATTTCTTACTACGGGATATTTATTTTGCGGGTACTTAAGTTCGAGCATATTTTATGTTCGAGCGTAGGTCCTTTGAGCATGCTTCTATGTTCGGTTTATTCACTTCCGCTGAGTATAATTCTCAAAAGTTATGGACGTATCTCTGCGGGTATATTTATGTGTGAGTATAGGTTCTATACGAATGGTTGTATCGCGTATAATATTATGGATACTACATCGTAGATTATTGTGACGGCTGTTTGCTCTGGTATCGTATGCGCCGAATTGTAAGTTGCTCAGACAGAATGTTTGGGATGATATGGGTGTTCCAAGGTAAGCCTCGGCTGAAAAGGATATGATGACGGGGTGTTCGTCGGTGAGCCTGCCGGGAAAAAGGATATGTTGTTGTTGGGTGTTCGAAGGGTGAGCCTACCGGTAAAAGGATGAAATCTTATATGTGATGTTGATGTGTTTTCCTTTTTGTAAGTTTATTTTATTTCTGTTGTAGTATGAACGTCGTGTTGCGAAATTTTTGCTGTTTTACTAGTTTGATTATGTGTTATGAGATCTTGGGTATGACATGTGAGTTAACGTAAGCTGAATCCTCTGGGCAATGCGTGTTGCCGATGATGATTATTTTGCCGTGACGCTTCTTGGACAATTGATATATTTATGTATTGTATATATATATATATACATATATATATATATATAGCAGAGTTTGTATATATATATATATATACAAATATATATATATATATATATATATACAAATATATATATATATATATGCTATATATATATATATATATATATATATATATATCTCTACTTTATCGCCACGCCTATATCCTTTATCGTACCTCATTCGACGAGGTAAGCTTACCATCCGGGTGATTCGCTTCCCCACTAAGTTGCCGGGAAGCTTACCCCCTTCCCACCTTCAGATTGACAGTGCCATTTGTGAAGCGGGCAGAGTTCGCGGAGTGTCCGCGGACCTCTACTTGCAGCCGGTAGACGCAAAGCGCCAGAACCTCGGCACTATCTTTTCTATTATTTTGGATGTACTCGCTCTTTTCGGATTTTTATTTCGGGGCGTTGAAAAGATTGTAAACTATTTTGTGGAATATTTTGGAGACTTGGTATGTGATGGAATTTTTTGCTAATGCGTTGGTTTGAATTAAAGTATACCACGATGGTTAAACCGTATATCAACATTCAATTTCAAACTATTTTACTTTTTATCAAATTATCAGGTTTTATTGGTTATTAAACAGGTGATTTTCGTGTCAACCATCGTGATGAATTTAATTTATATACAAAGTTGATGATTTTACTCCAACCTCGAGGGCGCATAACCTCGGCGCCGGTCGTTAAGCAAATTAGGTTTCAAGTTGATTATTGATAATATTATCGTATTTTTTCTCTTGTGGATCCTGCGGTTGGTATTAATCGCTATACATCCTTTATGCCAAAGGTCGAGTAGGTTAACGGTCGAGATAACTTTGAACGAGGCATTAGGTATAAAAATTATAAACCGACGCTTATGCAAATCTATGACGATGTCATTTATATTTTATATATAAAATGAAAGTGGATTCAAACGCAGTTAATATATAAGTTATGATCTAACTACCTATCGCCGATACCATGGTGTGAATAAGTTCCAGAGACTAAATAGAGAATTTAAGCAGACAATCTTCGCATTTCTAAGTTATCTTGATTTAAGATATACGCTGCCGCTTGTATTAAGATAATGAAACGATTTGGATGCTCTACGATAAACATTTAGATGTCATAGAGTGTGTATGACTATAATTGGGAGTAGCACTTAAGTGAACTAAAGATAAAGTTGTTGAGTCGCTGTATGCTCGAAGTTACGACGCTGAGATATATGTTTGAGTTGTTGTATGTTCAGCTTGTATATTATGCTCCAGAATTAGCTATACTATTTAAAGATAACAACAGAGAGATGGTCTCCCCGTGATTAAGGTGTACTGTGAGTAAGTTGTTGACACGTGGTGTGATTTGTCGGTGTGTTAGTCGGAAAGCCATTATGAAAGATTTATCTTGTCGGAGAGAAGCATATAAAATATAACTCTCGAGTATAACAAAGTAACAGTAAGTATTAAGTATCCTTGTTTGTATGAGCGGTAGGTTAACGCCTCTGTGGATATTTGTATTCACTCACCTTTTAAGCCGACTTGGCTTCCCTAAGGGCGGACGCTTATGCCTAGGTTGTCAGCGGATGACCGAGATGCATCGTCGAGTAGTCGCTGCACTGCGGGAGGTGAAACGTGGTCAAGACCTCGATACCATACTTTTATCTTCTTTGGAGATTTATGTCAGACTTCTAATACAATTATTATTATCTCGAGTTGTAAACAAGTTGTTTGATGTCAGATTTATATTATTACTTTTCGCCACAGAATGCTTGCTGGGCTTCACCCGATGGACCAGCTTGTATTATTTTTATTATCAATGCTAAATGAAGTCATTTTTATCGTTATCCATCGTTGGTGACTCTGATTATACAGGTTGATGACGGTCCTAACCTCAGGGGGCCCACCGGGCGGGTCGTTATTAAACTCACGAATCTCTTTAGTAAAGCGGTTACCAAGAAAAGTGGTTCTTGATACATTGAAGGGATTGTGGGCTAAAGCCCCTAATTCGGTGATACTGGGCGTGATACCCATTGCTGGTCAAACTAAGCTTACATGATTCTTTCGATGCACTACTTTCCCATCCCTAAGGACGTGTTGTAGTGCTTATTTCATTCATAGCCGCTATTTGGTGGTGCTTTCTAGACACAAGCTCATGGATACTGACGATGTTCATAGCCGCTATTTGGAGGCTCATAGCCTAACCATGAGATATTGGGGATCTCATGAAAACGCCAAGTGTTAAACAATTAGATCATCAACTCCGATTTATACATTCAATTAATATAAGTTCAATATATATTACTTGTTGGATAATTAATATTTAGGATTTACTGACGACATTAGAGTTACAATGGCTTACTAGGGCTCACTGCACTATATATTAAGACAATAGTACTTTGCCGATCCGTCTCAAGAGGTCAGCTAATAAATAATCGAAGTAATAATATTGTATTATAACTTCCCCGGTTTTAAAGTGAAACACCTATGAAATGATTTGGTACGAAAAAATTGACTCACGGGATAAGGGGTGAGTTTTGGGCGGTCAAGGAGATGAGACGGAAGTGTCCATCTTCCTTAAAACACTCACATATACATTTAATATTAAAGTTTTCATTTCATAATTCACTTAAGCCTTTCATATTTTTTAAAGTAAAAACCTCCTCCCTCCTCTCTCACCATTTTGTCAAACTCTCCTTTACGGAAGAGATTGTTTGCTCTTCCAATCTTGTCTCGCTTCAATTTAAAACGCTCTAAAGAAAAATACTTTCAAGAAGTTCGGATCAATTGTCGGGTGTGTATACTGGAGATACCTTGGGGTAATCAAGTACATTCAATTCCGCCGCTAAAATATTATTCAAGAAGAAAGGCACAATCTTGTAATTGTGGTTTATTATTTTGCATATCCGGTAGTATTCTCGATTCTCATATCCGATTAGTTCGTAACTTTTAGATACGATTAGACAAATCCAACAAAGGGCCTCGCCAGAGCTCGTGCTAATGCGGATAACAATTATGTAAATTTTATGTAAAAAATCAAGTTTACAAAATTATGGACCGTGATTTTGCATACTTACTTGTATTAATGGTGTTTTAATTTCATTTGATGAATTATGTGATTAGATAAATTAAATATAATTAAATTTCTTAATTATTTTTTAAATTATTAATGGAAAATTTTCAAATAATATTTTCAATTTTAGAATTTTTTTCGAAATTTTTCGAATTTAATCTTTGTATTAGTTTATTAATTGAAACAAGTAAAAATTGATCGATTGATCGACTATCGACGGCATCAATACGAGAAAGTAAAAATAATTAGTTCATTAACGTGGAAAATTTTCAAATAATATTTTCAATTAATCTTTGTAATTAATTATTTTCGAAATTTGTTAATTGACACGCTAATGCCGCAATAGCCGACACGTGATGACGCCGCCTATCATTCACGTATCCGATCGAATTCAACCGAGTCAACTCAATGGGATTGCATCCGGCTGATTTCGGTCAAACCCTCATTTGACCCGAATTCTGCTAACTGGGTCAAACCCGACCTAAACCGGATCCGGACCGATTTGCCGACACGTGGCAAGCCGCACGTGATCACACGCTATGATTTACGCGATAATCCACGCTCACCGCCACGCTGTCGAAATCAATAGTTATTGGTCTCATTTATCACGCCTATCATGACAATTGTTGTAACAATTCGATTTACTAGTTTAGTGAATGTGATTACATTAAACGGAACATTTAATCATAATAATTGTAATTACTATTCGTGGGTTCTCACGATAATACCGGATTATGCCGCATTGTTAGGATCTCA
Organism: Lithospermum erythrorhizon; assembly: GCA_019722365.1. Taxonomy (NCBI): domain Eukaryota; kingdom Viridiplantae; phylum Streptophyta; class Magnoliopsida; order Boraginales; family Boraginaceae; genus Lithospermum; species Lithospermum erythrorhizon. The sequence continues at coordinate 244,355 of JADFUC010000461.1, forward strand.
TGCATAATCGTTTATAATAATAATAATGGCCACCATACATATACGGTCGCTATTATTCGACATATGTCACACATACTAAGGATTCCGAGTTATATTTCATGTATGAATTAAATCAACATTTGTTAAATTTAGAGTTGATTGTAATCAATCTAATATTTCATTAGAGAATTTTACATTGAGCAATGTAAAATATAAATTGGATAAACTCAATTAATTAAAGGAGTTTAATTAATTTAGCTTTGTCGAGCTCGCAGGCACTCGCTAATTACATATTAACAACTTATTAATGTTTACTTACTTACCGCTATTAAATTAAAAGAGTCGGCTCATTAAACTATTCAGTTGGGATTTTAGGTTGACCCTATATAAGCAAAAGTTTATTAGGTTTTCTATAACATAACATCACAAAAACCTAGCCTCCCTCTTCCTCCATGTAATAACTTGTTCCGCATGAGAATTATTGTAATATTACTAGTTGTATTAAGTTTATGCCCGAAGCCAGGTTGTTAAACCGAGACGAGAAACTAAACCGAAAACCGAACGAGACCTTGCACAACTCTTGAAATATCTTGCACGAACTCCCATGTGGTTATTTCATACTTATCCAAGTGATTAGTCATCATCATCATCTTCTTCTTTTTCCCCAAAGCTTTGGCTGAACCCCCTCCCCCATTTTTCCCTTGATTTTTTTCTTCCATTCTCTTCCTCATCTTGCAAGCTTTGGTCCTAAAATTTTCTTGAGAGTTTCCCGAAATACCCCTCTACGCTTTTGCTAAAAGAAAAGATCGAACTTTTGGAGTATTTCTTGAGCTCGAGGATGCTGACTTTCGCACCGAGTTGACCTGAAGCCTCGAGCATTGGCACGATATAATCGCCATCCAAGCTTAGATTATAGTATAAGAGGTGATAATAATTGATTTACGGGGTTGAAATATGCTCGAGGATTATAGTTGACTTTTGCTGACTTTTGTTGACTTTTCAAAATGGTTTTAATATGGTGGTAAGTCGGCATTTTGACTTTATTAGGTTGTTTCGAGCGTGAAAGGCATTTATATGTGATTAGAGATTATAGGGTTAAAATGAGTTTTGTAAGGTTGAGTGGAAGTTACACTGGGCTTGAGATTAAAATATGGTTAGAAATGTGATGATTACTTGTTAATATCTTAACGTTAGGGCTTTTGAAACTAGTAATTGAACTCGATCATTAAAATGGATGGCCAAGTGACTTAAGTTGGAATAAGGTTATAAATGAACTTTCGTCAAGTTATTTTGAGATTAAATATATAAGCGTAATCTTATATTACTAGTTGTATATTATAAGTAGTAATTATAATTTGAATGTTTGTTTAGGCTTTGATCAGCAAGGGATGTGTCCTCGTTGTTGTGATTTCGCCGGAGCTCGTATATACTTCAGCCGAGGCGTAGTATCTATCTCACGAGCTGCTGATTAACTATTATTTGATTACGGATATGTGTATGTGTATATATGTGATCTTTGTTAAATTATATGTTAAATATGCGTCAAGGGTCGAGTCGTCAAGTTATGTCCGTGGTCTTACGAGTCGATAGGTGTTTTGAGCGATGTCGAAGCCCAGACAGTAAAGAGTCAGATAACAGTTGATCTTGTTTGTCGAGTTGTATCGTCTCGTATATTACTTTGGTACTTCGCATTAGGTGATTTTGCTTCGCACTGCCATTTGTATTCGGTGATAGCTTATGTCGACGTGGGCATAAGTTTCTCCCCGCAGTTGAGGTTGATTATATGCGCATTAGTTGTAGAACCGACTTATATCGAAAGTTGTCGAGTTGTTGCTCGCTGAGTCACGTGAGTTGCCGAGTTGATAGAGCTGGTTGAGTCATGTGTTATCGGGAAGTTGTTTTAAGACACGCTAGTTTTAAATTGAGTCATCCATCGATTGGTGACTCTGGGTGTCCGCACTGGGACTCCATTCTAACCTCGGGGCGCATTTAATTCTGGCGGGTCGCTACACTCATCTGCCTAAATCATCATGTCAAGAATGTGGTTCTTGATTTTGCTCTTTTTCATCCAATCTCTGCTCCAGCGTGCCTAATCAACAGAATAACCCGTTACAAAAAAAAAAAAAAAAAATTTAAATTTTTTCGTCGGCGCGGACCCGAATAGTATGGCCTTTTTTTTCGGCGATAATATTATTTCAGAAACTTTTTGAGCCGAATTTCCTCATTTATAATTTAGTAGTGTTTTACATGGAAGCAATTTTACTTTTGAAATCGGGTTCGCGGACATTTAAGCATTTATAAATGAGAATTAACCTAAAACCGAACGACTCGGGTTTTTTTAAATATCTATTCATACATATCCTCCACACATCATCATCATCATCATTTTGAGATCATCTTTCCCTTTTACTCATAGGGCCGAAAATACTATCCCCCTCAACAATTTTTTTCCATTTCTCTCTTTCATCTGTCGCCAAACTCAAAACCGCTTGCGTAATATCGTTTTCTTCATCATTCTCTTCGGAAGGCGTAAGAAATTTCAAGTCTTTCGAGATATTTCGGCTTCGAGATAGTTGACTTCTTTGCTGACTTCTTTACATAATTGGAATTTTTATGATAAAATCCTAGTTGGTTGCTGGTTCTGGTGACGATATACGTGATAAATCTCGCTTCTGAAGCCCATTTCTTTCCGAACTGCTTGGATCGTTGAGGACGCCTACTCTTGAAGATTTCGTTGACTCGCATTTAGGTCTTACGAAATTACTTACTCGCGGCTTTGCGGTGTTATTTGATTAAGATGCTATATTGCATATATGAAATGAATCGGGGTAATATGACGTGACGCCGAGTTATGTATTTGTCGAGATGGTACTTGGGCATATACGTGAGATCGGGTACGAAGAGTAGATATTTATGAGAGATTATATCGAACGATACATGTACCAAGTTAATATGACGCAAGTATCGGAAATATTACAGATATCAAAGTATCTATATTTTGGGAAATCGCTCTTAATAGTTGGATGGTAGTACGTTACACGAGATTTATGGCGGAAATTACCAGGGATAAGTGGTGATATCACATACGATATACTGAGGCGGAGTTTCTGTAAGTGAATATCAATGGCTTATAAGTAAGGTTACCGTTAACTAAGATCTGTGATTATAAGCGAAGTCAGCAACGTGGGCTTGATCGGAAATGATAAATAAGTCGGTGAATACAAATCGGTGAATCAATAAGAAAAGAGTTCTGTGCTATCTCGTTAATAATGTTTAAGCAAGAAATCGGGTGTTTGGTGCAGTGCATCTCTTTCAGGATAGTAATGATCATTCTTGAGGATGTAAACTTTAGGTTGAAACCCTGGGAGTACGAATACGGATGAATATGTTTGAGGATTTAAGAAGAGACCGAATTTATACCGGAAGTATCGGTGAGGAATTCACCAATGTGGGTGTTAAATTTGGAAGTCGTTGATAAGTCAGCAATCAGTGAATTCTAAGGGTAATAAAAGGCTACTGAGGGAGGATTCCCTAAAGCATACTTTAGGCCGGGATTAGAAATTGATCGTGGTGTACATGTTGATCTTTAAAAATACTCAAGAATTTCTCTTGATACTGAGTAATTGGGGATTTATCACTGTCAAGTACCTTTATCTATGTCATCAACTATATGGTAATTGATTGCGGATCAAGCAGATTCTCAAGGTAATAAATTCTATCCTGGCTTAATTGTGAAATTGTGAAATGTTGACTTGAACGCGGTCAAGGCTTTTGGAGGTATTCTCGGGCTATTTATTTTTGTGGTATTCATGTTTAAATTTGTATATGACGGGGCGTGTTCAATCGAGTATATTTCGTGTTATGGACGTATCCGGTGAATATATTTTTACTTGGTGAATAGTTCCTATATGAAATTGTTGTATCGCGGTGTGTCTTATGGATGCTACGCTGAGATTGTTGTGTGTATGATTGATATTATATGTGTGATTTTAAGTAATTGTCGGATTTGGAGGATATCGGCATGCAGTGCTCGCGGCGAGCCTCGCTGAAAAGCGACGCACTGTTATACATAATGTTATTGTGGTTTATCTTTGTGTTATTTTATAAGAGTTGCAAGCATTTAACGCCGCGCTGTGAAATTTTGTCAAGTACTGCTTAATTACGCGACATGGAGCAAGATGCGACACAAATTACGAGTGGACAAGACGGGGTATTGGCGTTATGAATTTTAATTTTGAGTGGTATTTGGAGCAATCGAGATGTTTAAGTAATACTAAGATCGATAATAATAAATAACAAAGCGAAAGAATAAGACGATAAGTCAATAGGGAAAATTGGCCGGTTGAATGCAAGTATTGCAAGAGAGTCACGCTTTAAGCTAATCGACATAATACATGAGCTAAGGCGAAGATGCATACTATATCGGGGAAATTTGCAGTTACGCGTGTCCCGATGTTAGTCGATAAGTAAGTACGCCGAAAGCCGCCGCTGCCGAGCCTTTATCCGACGTATCGCTCGAGTAAATTTCATGACGAAATTTTATTAGCGGGTATCAGAATAACCCGCTACAAAAAAAAAAAAAAAAAAATTTAAATTTTTCGGTCGGGCGCGGACCTGAATAGTATAATTTTTTTTTCGATGATAATATTATTGCGGAAACTTTGTTTCTAATTTCATTTATAATTTAGTAGTGTTTCGCTACGGAAGAATTTTATCTTTGAAATCGGGTTCGTGAGATTTAAGTAATGAGCAAAATGGAGAATTAACCGAAACCGAATCTGACTGGTTTTTTTAAATATCTATTCATACATATTATCCTCCACATCATCATCATCACTGGTTTTGAGATCATCTTCTTCCCCTTTTACTCTCATAGGCCGAAAAATACCATCTCCCCTTGAACAATTTTTTTTTTTTCCATTTCTCTCTTCAATCAAGCCGCCAAACTCAAACGCTGTGGAATATTGTTCTCTTATCATTCTCTTCGAAGTTAAGGTAAGCAAAAATTTCAAGTCTTTCGAGATATTTCTTGGGTTTCAGATAGTTGACTTTTAGTTGTCTTTTACATAATTGAGTTTTATGATAAATCATGGTTGGTTATGGGTTCTCGTGACGCATATACGCCATTTAATTCGTGATTTGAGCTCGCTTGAGGACGCATGGTCGAGTTGACTTTTTAGGGTTTCAGCTTGACTTTTTACGTGGATATTTTTATAAACTTTAAATGTGTGAGGTTATATCGGGGACCTTATTATAGTTGTTAGCGACAAGTAAATCGGTGATTTAAAATTGATTAAAAGCGGTATTATGTCAAAAGTGTAAATTCCAGTCGAAGTTATAATTGATATTTCGAGCATAGATTGCTAATTTACGGATTGATTTATTGGCTAATAACTTATAAGTCAATTTGTAAACAGAAAGTGATAAGATGAATTTAGCGGGAATCGATTGGTCGGGGTCTGACGGGATTATAATTCGATAGTTTAGTCCGTCAAGTTATACCATTTGTAGATAGCTTCCCCAAGAGTTGGTTATGTATCTTCTAGAACGCCAGATATAAGTAGTAAGAGTCTCATTATACTTTCGGGTGTCAAGTTTAGGCTGCTGATCGTGGAAAAAGGGCGCTACCTTGATTGTCTTTCGTGAAGGCTCATGTAGCTGCCAGAGAAGTGCAGCAATTGGTCTCACGCAGTATTACCTTATGTACTTTCAAACGGTGTACTGCCCTTGTATTATAATCATGGTAGCGGTGTACAAGTCTTTGTAATATAATTATGCGTGAATGGTGTATATGTCCTCGTGATATGATTACTGTGGGAAACGGTATAGCTACACGTAATGGTTGTACGAATTGGGCGTGTGAGCCTAATATGATTACGCGATTTATTCTCGGCAAAGATTGGGCGTCAAGCCTGAGGTAAGCTACGGCCCGAACTCCCAACTTATATTTCCGTATTTATGTGGCTTTGCTCAAGACTCTCAGGGTATTTATGTGGCCTTGTCGGCACTTGTGGTATTTATGTGGCTTTGTCGGCAATTGCTGTATTTATGCGGCCTTCTCATGTGTCAGGATTGGATTTATTTATCATTTATTACCGTACGCTTTGCTATTGTCAGGAAGCAAAGTAGTTGGTTATCGAGGTGTTCGATGGAGTTATGTATGATTTCGAGGTGACTCTCGAGATTAAGATACGCACCCTAGCTCGACCTCACGCCAGGATTAGCGACTCTCCTTCCTTGCGTGATATGTGACGCTATCGCCCTAATACTACGGTATAAAAGGATTCCTTTGATCGCTTGGCCGCATTGTCGAGGTGGCCCTCATACTACGCATGGCTTATTCTCTTTGATCGCTTTGTCATAAAAGTATCGGTTTATGCGCCCTATACCACTGCAGATGGGTTCGGGCCCTATACTACGGTATGGGCCATGCCAAGCGGTATGATTCTCTTTGATCGGCATTGTTTGTGGCCCTATACTACCAAGAGATGCAGATGATTCTCCTTCTTTGATCGCTTTGCTATGTGCATTGTTTCCGAGGTGGCCCTATACTACGGTATAGCGCATGTAAGCTGGTCTCTATACTACGGTATAAGGCCATGTGTGCCTTATACTTTGTGTATAAGTGCGTGCCTTATACTCTTTGTGTATGTTAAGTGGGTTTTTATACTTTGTGTATAAGTGTTTTGGCCTTATACTGCAAGCACAGGTGATTGTTGAATTGTCCATTCCCCGGCAGTAGACGGATTGAGTATAGCGCATTGCAGATGGTATATCAAAGTGATACAGAGATGTGAGGTTTGACGACTCGTAGTTTTAGTCGTTGTCGAGTCTCCGTGATTTCATTTCAAGCGACAAGTGTTTACTTCCAATCCCTCTATTATATATTCATGTGTTATGTCTCGAGACTTCAAGGGAATTATGTTGTATGATTCTTATCCGATAATCCTCGTATACATGTATTTTATTCTATTTGACTACTGCATTTAATTATTCCCAATCTCGTTTGCTGCGCTTAGCAATGCTGTTTTGATGTTATACTTCATTTTTAAGCCAAATTGCCGGGCAACTATTTTTCTTCAGATACGGTATTTATTTTCGCCAGCCTTACCGGCATTATCGCCTTTTTGTTAGATATGTCCTTTGGAATGAGAACATTAGAAAATTATAAACCGAAGTTTAAGTGCTAACTGGCCGACGATGTCGATGTGATATTTTATATATATATACGGTGGAAAATGGATTCAAATGTGCTAATATAAAGATCGATCTAAATTACCACCTCGATACTAATGGAGGTAAATAAGTTCCGTGATACTAAATGGAAAATCGGGAAGATAAATTGCATTTCTTAGGTTATCTCGATTCAAGTATATATTACTCACATAAGAACGCATATATTTCCAAGGTCTTCCGAGAACATTATTGTCATAGGAGGAGTAATATGATTTGTAAATGGGGAGTAGTACTTTAAAGTGAACTAAAGATAAGTGGATTGAGTTGTATATGCATGAAAGCAGAGAGGTTAAGATATATGTTTAAGTTATTGTGTGTTCGAGGTGTATATTATATTGGAATTAGCTATACTTCATAAAGATAAATAGACAGAGAAAATACCTCTTGTAATTAAGGTAATTTTAGTAAGTTGTTGACGAGTGTGGGTTATCGGTGTTAGTTAGAAAGCCAATAAGGAAAGTTTTATTTTGTGGCAAGTAACCTATAAAATAATACTAAAGTATATAGCCTCTAAATAAAAGCGAGAATCTAAATTTTCCTTATTCGGCAGTTAACTCTCGTGCTATTTATTTTCACTCACTTTTTAGTCACTTCCTATTTTCCCCTATGGGCGGGCGTTTCATGCCTAGGTTGTCGCGAAATCTAATTCTATATGCATTGGCCGAGTAACAAAGGCACTGCCAAGATGCATGTATGTCAAGACCTCAAATATACTTTTTATCTTTGAAGTTTCGCTTGTTTATAATTTGCTTATTTAATTCTAGCTGTATAACAAAATTGTTTGATGTATTTATATTACGAAGTTTCAATGTTGTTGTACTATTGGTTAGTTCACCCGATGGACGAAGTTATACTGTTTTATTTATGATGTTAAGTCATTTTTATCATATCCATCGTCATGACTCCGACATATTGTGTTTTAGTGACGGTCCCAACTCGGGGGGGGGCCCACCAGCGGGCCGCGTTATACCCTGCGGTATCGAGCTCTAGTTTATGCTTTCTTGAAGTTCCTGCAAGGTTATGCCTCAGTCTCCAGTTATGGGTGCTGCCAGGCGTAGCCATTTTCTGCTCGAAGTTCATTTCTTTCCGAATCCGCTGATCGAGGACGCCTACTCTGAAGATTTCAAGTGACTCGCATTTGCGTCCTTGCACAGACTACTTTGCATTCTGTGTTTTGTGGTGTGTTATTTGATTAAGATGCTATATTAGGAGATATGTGAAATGAATTGGGTAATATGACGCACGCCGAGTTATGTATTTGGTTTCGAGACGGGTAAATGGGCATATATGGAGACGGGGTACCATTTAGTAGATATTTATGAGAGATTATACAAACGATACATGTAATGCGTTAGAATATGATGCAAGGTATCGGAAATATTTAAGTGAGATATCGCGATCTATATTTTTGGGAAATGTCTTTAATAGTTGACGGGTAGTACAAACATTAATGAGATTTTATGCTGAAATTAATGGATAAGTGGAGTACTAATATACGTATACTCTGGTTGGAGTTGTAAGGAATATCAATGGCTTATAAGTAAGCATTGTTAATTCAAGATCTGTGTGGATTATATATGTGAAATGTGGTTTGATCGGAAATGATAAATAAGTCGCAGGAATACAAAATCGAGACCGAATAAGAAAAGAGTTTCAGTTATCTAATAATGTTTAAGTAAGAGTTCGTGGGTGTTTGAGTAGAGTGCATTCTCGTGATAGTAATGATCATTCTTGAGGATAAACTTTAGTTGAAACCCTTTGAGATGGAATACGGATGAATATGTTTGAGGATTTAAGCGGAAAGAGACCGAATTATACCGAAGCATTGGTAGAGGAATTACCGTGTTAAATTTGGTTGTTGATAAAATAAAGTACCTTGTGGTGAATTTAAGGGTAATAAAAGGTTAGTTGAGGAGGATTCCCAAAGTGACATGTAGTCATGGATTAGAAATTGATCGTGGTGTGTAAGATGTTGATTCCCTAAAAATAATTAAGAATTTCTCTTGATACTGGAGCACTTGTTACTTATCTATGTCGATTTAACTATATGGTAATTGATCATAAATAAATTTATCTGTGGCTTAATTAAGAAAATTGTGAAATGTTGACTTGAACGGTCGCGGTTTGGCATGCGGCTCTTCTGTGGCTATTTATTTTGTGGTATTCATGTTTAACTTGTATATGACGTGTGTTCAATTGAGTATATTTGTGTTATGGATTTATCTCAGAATATATTTTTACGGAAGAATAGTTCCTTATGAAATTGTTGTATCAGGTGTCTTATGGATGCCGATTTGTGTAAAAGACATATTATATGTGTATTTCAGGAATTGGTTTTGATTTTGAGGATATTGAGATGAAAGGAAGTTTCATAGCCGCCTCGAAGTGGATGAATTGCTATATATAACGTTATTGCTGCTATCTTGTGTGTTATTTTATAGTAGTTGTAGTACGAACGGGCGCGGTGAAATTTTGGCTGCTATCCGCTTAATTGCATATGAGTAAGATGCTGGCTACACAAATTACGGAAGTGACGTGATTTGTATCAAGGCTAAGTGAATTAACACTCTTTGAGTGGTATTGGAGGCAATCGAGATGTTTATAATATCACATCGATAATGTTAATAAATGCGAGCAATAAGATGACAAGCTTTGAATAGGGAAAATTGGCTCATTGAACGTGTTAAGGGCGCAAAGAGAGTCACCCCTTTGGGTTAATCGACATGTAAGATATTATGCATACATGTGATACTGGCACGTGAACAGTAGGTGACAAGTATCCTGCAGTTTATCCGATGGGGACATTGTTCTGAGTAAATTTTATAATCTAAATTTTGTCAGTGGGCAGATTGTAATAACCCTACAAAAAAAAAAAAAAAATTTAAATTTTTCATGGACCTGAATAGTATAATTTTTTTTTTTCGATGATAATATTGCTCTCGTAAAACTCTTTTGAGCCGAATTTCTAATATATAATTTAGTAGTGTTTGCTATGGAAGAATTTTATCTTTGAAATCGTGTTCTGTGGAGATGCAATGACAAATGAGAATTAACCAAACCTAATCCGACTCTCGTTTTTTAAACATCTATTCATAGTTATCCTCCACATCATCATCATCAACATTTTGAGACTTATCTTCTTCCCTTTTACTCCCTTATAGGGCCTGGAAAAATACCATCCCCCCCCTTGAAATCAATTTTTTTTTTCCATTTCTCTCTTCAATTGTCGCTCAAACTCAAAAACCGCTTAGAAATATTGTTCTCTTCATCATTCTCCTCTTCTGAAAGTTGGCGTAAGAAATTTCAAGTCTTCGAGATATTTCTTGGGGTTTTGAGATAGTTGACTTTTTGCCGACTTCTTACAATTAAATTTATGATAAATCTTAGTCAAGTTACGGGTTCTCGTGGACGTATATATGTGATGAATTCGTGATTTAGAGCTCAAGCTTGAGGACGCATGGCCTAAGTTGACTTTTGGGGGTTTTGACTTTATGTGATATATTATAAAACTTTAAATGTGTGTAGGAGGTTATATCGGGGACCTTATTATAGTTGTTGGCGATGTTAAATCGTGATTTAAAAATTGATTAAAGGGTATTATGTCAAAAAGTGTAAATTCCAGTCGAAAGTTATAATCGATATTTCTGAAAGATATCAAGTTAATTACGTGACTTGATGATTAGTTAGAATAACTTATAAGTCAATTTGTAAATGCAGAAAAGGATAAAGATGAACTCTAGCTGTGGAATCATCAGACAAGGTCTCACGGGATTATAATTCGATAGTTTATCCTCATGTTATACCCATTTTTGTAGATAGTTCCCCTAAGAGTTGTCATGTATCTTCTAGAACGCATATAGTAGTAGGTCTTGATTATACTTTCTCTGCGTTGTTTAGGCGCTGATCGTGGAAAAGGGCAAAGCAATTTTGACGCCTTTTCTCGTGAAGGCTCTTTGCGGTAGCGCTAGAAAGCAGTACTTATCTCCCCACGTATTACCTTACGTACTTCTTTCAAATGGTGTACTGGCCCTGTATTATAATCATGTGTGCGGTGTATGTGTCTTTGTAATATAATTATGTGTGAATGGGCGATAAGTGTCCTTTGATATGATTACGGGGGAATGGTATATGTAATGGTTTGTATTTATTGCGCGGAGCCTAATATGATTATGCGACTCTATTCTCGCAAAGATCAAGGCTGGTTCGAGGTAAGTGACATGGCCCGAACTCCCAACTATATTTCTCAGATATGTGGGCTTGACGGCATATGGGTATTTATGTGGCTTTGTCGGCACTGGTATTTCATGTGGCCTCACAAGACTTGTGGTATTTATGGCTTTGCACTCTGCGGGTATTTCATGGCCTCAAGCGGCGGTTGTGATTGATTACGACATTGTGTGATGGCTAGCCGTATGCTTTGCTATTGTCGAAGTAGTTGGTTATCGAGGTGTTCGGCGGAGTTATGTATGATTTCAGGCTTACTTCGAAAGTATTAGGATACGAATTCCTATGGGCTGACTCATTGTGATTAGGTGACTCTCCTTCCTTGCAGTGATACGTGACGCTATTGGCCCTATACTACGGTATAGCTGCTGTATGATTCTCTCTTTGATCGCTTTTGGCCGTGGTGCATTGTCGAGGTGGCCCTCATACTACGTATACGTGTGGCGGTATTTATTCCCTTTGATCGCTTTGTCGTGGTGCATTGTCGGTGGCCCTATACTACGGTATAAATACATGGGTTTGGCCCTATACTACGGTATAGCGCCATGGGTATGATTCTCTTTGATCGCTTTTGGTCGTGTGCATTGTCGAGGTAGCCCTATACTACGGTATAGCGTGTGATATTCTCTTTGATCGCTTTGGTTATGTATTGAGGCCCCATACTACGGTATACGGCTTACCCTCCTATACTACGGTATAGCGCCATGTGTGCCTTATACTTGTGTATAAGTGCGTGCCTTATACCTTGTGTATAAGTGCGCGGCCTTATACTTTGTGTATAAGTGTGTTTTGGCCTTATACCGCGGTATAAGTGCGAGGTGATCGTTGAATTGTCCATTCCCAGTAGACTAGACCGAGTATACGCGCATTAGAGGACGGTATATCAAAGCGGGATACGAGAGATGTAGTAGAGTTCGATGACTAGAGTTATAGTCGTTGTTGAGTCTCTTGATTTCTTTCTGGAATTGTGTGCTTATCGGAACCCTCTATTATATATTCATGTGTTATGTCTGAGACTTCATGTGGAATTATGTTGTATGACTTTATCCGATAATCCTGTATACATGTATTTTATTCATATTTGACTACGATGACTATTCCTAATCTTGTTGTTGTGCTAGCAACAGTGCTTTGATGGTTATACTTCATTTTTAAGCGTCAGCCTTGTCGGCAACTATTTTTCTTCAGGATAAGTATTTATTTTCGCTTGTAGCCTTACTCTAGATATCGGCTCTTCGTTAGACATGCCCTTTGAACGAGAACATTAGTAGCGTAAATTTGAAATCAAGTTTATGCTAATCTGCCGATGATGTTGATGATATTTTTATATATATATATATATATGGTGGAAAACTGGATTCAAATGTGCTAGAATATAAGTTCTGATCTAACCACGACTCTGATACCATTGAGGTAAATAAGTTCCGTATACTAAATGGAAAATCAAAGAGCAACTGCATTTAGGTTATCCTCTGATTCAAGATATATTACCTACCATATTAAGAAATGCATATATTTGGAAGGTCTTCCTTTGAGGAACATTAGTTGTCAAGTAGAGGAGTATGATTGTAAAATGGGGAGTAGTACTTTAAAGTGAACTAAAGATAAGTGATTGAGTTGTTAAAGATATATGTTTAAGCTGAAAGCGTTTCGAGGTGTATATTATATTGGGAATTAGCTATACTTCATAAAGATAATGAGATAGAGAAATACTTTGTAATTAAGGTGTACCGTGAGTAAGTTGTTGACGAGTGTGGGTTATCGGTGTTAGTTAGAAAGCCAATAAGGAAAAGTTTTATTTGTGGCAAGAAATTTATAAAATAATACTTGGGGGTATATACCTCTAAATAGGTGAGGAATCTAAATTTTCCTTATTCGTATGCATCGTAGGTTAACTTCTCAGGTTATTTATTTTCACTCAAATTTTTAGTCGATTTCCTATTTTCCCCTAAGTGGGCGGGCGTTTTCTTGCCTAGGTTGTCATGAAACGACGATATGCATTGCCGAGTAGTCGCTGCACTCCGCTAAGATGGCGATGGTGGTCAAGACCTCAACAAATATACTTTATCTTCCTTGAAAGTTTCGTTGTTTATAATTATTATTGACTCGAAGTTGTATAACAAAATTGTTTGACGTGTATTTATATTACGAGTTTTGGTACCGCTACAGATTATCAAGTTAGTTCACCCGATGGACGAAGTGGTATTGTCTTATTTATGATGTAAAAGGAGTCATTTTTATTGTTATCCATCGCCGCGACTCGACATATTGCGCCGAAGGATTTCCGGCCCCAACCTCGGTGTGTTTCAATTTCGCGTCGCTACACTGAATCAAGCAGGATTCAATCTCTCTCTCTCTCCTCGTGCGCAACCAACTAGAGGCACTATAATGGGAGTGCTCAAGATTGAAATTCAAAGGAGGCTTCGTGAAAGATTGTTGATAGGCTTCTCACGGCATATCTCTAAGTTTTACATTATTAATTTAGTTGATAGTAGAAGTAAATTACTTAATAGATCATGTACGAATATATGTTTTGGTTAAAGTTTTGAATCAAGTTTGCATATTTTTTCAACAGTAGCATCATGAGCCTAATTAGGTTGTTTTGCTATGACTAAATATATTTAATTGAATATATATGAATATATGTTTAATTAAATTTTCATGTATATATATTTATTGATTTGAATGTATATATGATGATGTATGAATTTTATGCCATGATTTTATTTTATAAATGTGTTCATATATTCAAATACATCAAAATTACATATTTTGGTGTTTTGATATTTAGTATAATTGTTAGTCGTTTTATTTTTTAAGTGGCTTACAATATTTTAATGAAGTTAATTAAATGTTAATTTTGCACCTAATGGCTTAAACTCATCCATTTTCGAATCTAATATTTTTCCCAGAAATTTTATGTTACAGAGAAGCTCTCACAGAAAATTTGGGTTTTTTGAATTTTCTAAGTATTTTTTTATGAATTTTCGAAATTATAATATTTTAATAATTAGAAATTTCATAATTAATTCTTTGTAATATATTTTTCAGAAATTCCAATTAGATAATTTTAAAAATATTATGAAAAAGGTTTTCATAAAAATCAGATTTTTTGAGTAGCTTAAAGCCTAAAATATTTTTGAAAAGAATCAAATTAAATCGTGAAAACCGAAAAATTACCATAAAATCGACACGAATCCTGCCGGAGCTGTTCGGCGCGCCCCAGCCACCAATGGGGCGCGTTCCGCGGCTATGGAGTTATTTCTCTTAGAGAGCGGGCGCACTATACGGCGCTCGCTGTCAATCGTCAAGCCATCTGTTTCTATTATGATTTTGGAAAAGGCCCAATTGCTTTTAAGCCCTAGCCAGTTTTTAAAACTATGGTAAATTCGCTTTTTGGTTTTCATGAATAAATATCATATATTAAATTACATAAATTGTAATATTTCAAATTTAAAATAATCTTATTTTAATTCAATTATCTTTTTTAATTATTAACCTTTAATTATTAATTTATTAAAAGGATTACCGCAATTTACAATTTATCTGAAGCTATTAAATATATAAATTTAATATAACATTTCAAAAGTATTTATATTATAATGTATGCATGTAATAATTATTGTACAATTATTGGACACATTCTTTTATATATATATATGTATTTGTGATTTAATTTGATTTGTAAATCAAAATGGAAACCATTTATATGATTGTCAATCATATATTTAAATTTGAATTTGATTGAGAGTAATTGTCTCAACCTCATAATTAGCATTTATTGCATACTTATTGCATATTAAGTACATGTTTATTATGTATGATTGCATGTTTATCGTATACTATTTCATTCACACTTAATAACACTGATGATGTTATTTGACATTACAGTCATTTATTCCATAAAATTATTTTCATGTATATTTATTAAATCCATGCTATGTAATTTATTTCTGTATATATATATTAAATGAAAAGTGTATTATAACGATATGACCTCGCTTTTGCATTTTATATAAATACGGTATGCGAACTGCTTATTCGGGCTAAATCCACTCAAATTAATCGATTTATTTATTTCATTTATTCATTTTATTTCACACGTTCTATGTTTCTTAGTTCGGTTAGTAGATAATGTACTGCTGGGGCGTATCAAGATGGCGCCACTAGACAACATTTAAAGAAACTTGAAGTTTCCTTAATTTGAAGAATATAAGACCGCATTTTTGTAAAATGCCGCAAGTAGGGTCTTATGTTAGCATACACTTTGTAAAGTGTTGTAATAGTTCTCCCTGCTTTTTATTTTAGGTCATATCATATATCTCCTCAATGTATATTATTTATTTTGGCTTTCATGATGTGCATATTACTCGAAAGTACGCTTATATGGATGTTAAATAATATCAAATAATACTAATCTCTACCCATTAAATTTAAGCAAAAATTATCAAGCCAATTTTAAAGTTGTGCAATTAATCATTTACTCAATGGGCACACCGTGACGCAGTACCGGGTATCGCGGACAAGTGGGGCGACAACGGATCACGTTGAAGTCGATTTCCACCAACGCCGCTGGGCTCGGTGATACATTGCCTGCAAAGCACCCTATTAATAAAGGTTAGTGACAAATAGTTGTGTCGTGGTACACAATTGATTAGTTAATCTACCATTGCCGGATTCAAAAACATATGCAAGCAGCCTGCTAATTCCAACCACAATGACCTGATACCTTGTACATTTCAGAGATTCGGGGCAATGGGTATAATATTTACAATTTATTTGTAAAATATATTTGATTGTTTTTGAGCTACACTATCTGTATTTGCATGTTTCCTATTATGATTGGCACACTACGATTACCTGTTTATTCATCGTTAAATGGGCAGATTAAAACATAGCTTTATTATGTGAAATAAAACAAGGCGTAAATCCATAAAACTCAGGGTAAAATATAAGTGTTGTAAATGTTAATCTAAGATTTAATTTAATCGTGATTTAATACCAATTCATACATCCCTTTCTTTGATTCTCAAAATAACGTGAATTAATCTAAACATAAAATACCTAACGTATGAATACGAGAATTCTTACATCGCAACGAAGCGAAGTTGAACCCAATTCCCCACCTTAAAGCCTCGCGTGATTGCCCCTCCAAGATCCTCTCTTACAACGCTGCTCCACAATCGAAAGACGCCCTCTGTGATTGCACACCATGAAACCTAACCGAGAACTTGAACTCAAGGAGTTTTGAGATGAAATGAGAATTGAAGAGAAAAAGATTCCACCTCCAAGGGAGCGGGGCGGAAACTCTTTTTAGAGGGGTGGGAGGTTTTTGTGATTCTCTAATCATGAAAAAACCTAATCCTCTCTTAAATACCAAGTCCCAAAATTCCACTCGTTAAGCAACTCGTTAAGAAATCAGTTTAACTCGTTAACTTAATTAGACCGTTATGAACTTCTAATTAAATAATGAGTTACTAGTGAGTTGTTCTATTTTAATTAACTTAACAAGTCAATTAAAATACTAACGAGTCACTATCGAATAACTTATCAAGTTATTCATCGATCTCAATTGTTTATTTTTGATTAAATCCTGCAAGTTTAACCAATTGATATTCATCAACATATATTTGGACAATATATAAATATTGAGAACATACTTTCAATATACAAGCCTCAAGTTAATTTCATTCATGAAATATTATTTGAATATCATTGTATGTGTGTGACCTCTAGGCCTTTATAATAGTAAGTTGTATATGCACACACTGACCAATTACTATTATAATAACGATTACCCAGTAAGATCTAGCAATCGCCTCTGGCAACCCCTTAAATTATCATGTGAGAACCCACACTAGTAATATGTACCATTGGCCAAGGTGAACACTAAGTTCCAGTAATCACATTTAACCAACCCGGTAAATGAATTGATACACAATTGTCGTAACGGGCACAATAAAAGGGAATCAATTCTCATTGATTTCCAACACTCCCAGTTGCCCTTGGACGATTACTTTTACAATTCCTTTATCGCTACATTCTAGTCAGAAGTTAACTAAGGCAGCTGCGGTCATGAAATACCCACAACTTTCTTTTACCGAAAGTATGTGAATCAATGCTACTTATGGCGTCCCATAAAACCGCAAACTAACCGCATGAGGCCCGAGATCTTACTATATCAAGGACGGATAAATCCCTCCCATCAACATCTATCGCAGAGTATTTCACTGCATGACTCCAACATATGCCAAGTATGATCCCCGCTAAGGCAAACGCTTGGTCATAACCAAAGTACGTAGCTTATATAACATTTATAGTTATATATCGTAGTCAAGAATTGCCTTTAACCTAAATTCTAAAGAAATATCATAGACACGTATATACATATCTTCTGAATTGCTTTCGATCATGCCAGCCTCCCCTTCTCACTGACCGGCAAATTTACCTATCGATCTAGTCACGCAGCTAACGTGATCAATCTCTAATTACCAATCAAAAACACCATGTTAGTCATATAATGCCGAAGTCGCCAGCAATACGTAACTGAACGAAGTACAACAT